>JAQISU010000306.1:6940000-6965000 GCA_029339505.1 Unio delphinus
AAAATATTTCAAAGAAAATCATTTTGTTTTTTAAATGTAAAAAAATAACTTTGTTTCGGAATAGTCTTATTCCCAAATATTTTAAGGTCACTTATTTGAGTAATATTAAATGAAACCAACAAGCTTTTACAATGTCATCTTAAGTGGAAATAATAAAGGTAAATAAAGCTGTCTGTCTTTCTGTCTATCTCATTCCTACTATTCTTTGTGATTGGGATTTTTAACGTAGCTGTAACAATATAATCGCTACGATGTCTGCAGTTTGGCAGTTTTATAGTGATATCTAGCACTAGGGCATCATGCGGCAGACATGTTGCATGATGTCCCACCCAGTCACATTATCCTGACACCAGGCCGACCAGTCCTAACACTAACGTCTTAATGCTGAACGCCAAGCGAGGTAGCTGTTCGTACCATTTTTGTAAGTCTTTGGTATGACTCGGCCGGGGTTCGAATCCACGACCTCCCGCTTCCGCGGCGGACGCTCTAACAACTAGGCCACCGTAGCGGTTCCCACAACTATTCTACATGAATTGATATTTAGAAAGTGCAATAAGGATTCCAACAAAATACGGATATTATCTTCACTTATGAATCATCTTCATTCGCCTATTTCTATATTATTTAAGTAGGGCGAGCTTACTGTTTCAAAGGAGATGGATTTCATTGCTCAATAACAGCATGAAGCACTAATAATTTTTTCCACGACCTCTTCATGGTATCTTCGCTTCACAAAATAACGTAAGCAGACAAGCGCTCGTTTTCGCTAGTTTATTTCTAAGTGGTTTGGTTACTGTAATACATCACACTGTATGAAGATTTCAGAATCGGTCACAACTGCTACGAGTTAGCAAAAAAAAAAGCTGTCAGTATGCGGCTAAAGGGTTAGTTGGAATCTGCGAGGTACACAACGAATAGAACTTGACGGGAAGACACGGTAAAGTATATGTGTTAATGCCGCGTTGTACAGAACATTTTATATAAAAGATTTGTTTTTCATGTACATTTAGAGTCTCACAAATAATATACTAGTTTTAAATCAGATACTGAATAATTTATTTTCGGTTTCTTATGTTAATGTATTTGTGTTCTTTGTTGATAGCAAATTTGCACAAAATTCAACTCTATAAACAATTCTATAAGAAAACAATTTTATCCAAAGAAATATTATTCTCAAGGCAATCACCCTATTGCTTTCAAACCATGAACTGTTAAAGCAGCCAATATTTTTCATTGGACAGTAGCAACACACACACACACACACACACGCACGCACGCACGCACACACGCCCCCCTCCCCGAGTTTATATATATATATATATATATATATATATATATATATATATATATATATATATATATATGACAAACCATTATAATTTTCATTTCTAGTCATGTGTTGCGTTGGAACCAGATCCAATATCAAATGCCAGTGCTTAAGTGGATCGATCGGTGTAGTACTGTTGTTGGGACTATAAAAGGCTAAACGGCTATTCCAGAAGTAATGCGAATCCCATTCACAAAGATTTACACAAATATTGATACAGCAACAAGAGAATCAAGAGAACGAGCCATATGTTTTGAGCATTCTAAGACATAATCAACATTATACGGTATAAGGAGGTAAGTCTTCACAAAACAAGGGGTTGCATTGGGTGAGGTGGATTTTATCTTTTATTTATAATTTTAAAAAATTAAAACTCTGGCCTTCGAGTAAGGCCGGAATCGATATGGCTGCCTTTTCGTGCAATCTATTTCGTTTACCCGGTGAAATATGAAGGGACAACAAAAGGATATTAGTAAGAGGCAATGTAGCAGGACTGTATACAGCAGAATATAAGAGCAAGCGTCATGTATGATGTCTCAGCATACAGACATACATCCATCCATCTATACATGCATGCTGTCACTTACCCCCAACGGAATTATTGCTAACACCAAAGAAGAACGGATAATTAAACGATGTAATAGATCCGAGCTTACAATCACCAAGGCCGACTGTCTAAGAGTTTAAAATATAAAAAATGATAAGGTGAAAATATAACAATTTAAGAAACTGTACCACGGTATTCAACAATTATGGGACAATATTTCATTGCTATGCAATTGCTTCCAATCAATACATGACCTGTTCAAAATGCCAGGTATTTCATCACGGGAAGTTAAAGTTGAAATTATTTCCATTTAGTGTCCTTTCTTTGTTACTTATCTGTAACTTTCGCCTTGCATCATGTTCGGTACTTGCATCATGCTTTGCGCTTTCGCCTGTTCTCCCGGCCCTGTGCCTTCACAAAGCTACATGTTCTTCTTGCCTTCACGCCTGATCCTCTCTATAATCTTCGGGTGGCGCTCTATCCCACCCGGAATGTTTCCTCAGAATCCCTTGCTCCAAACTTTTCCGCGCTTTCTAGAATTCCTTTTCCATCTCTTTTTATGAGTTCCCACTTTGCCGTCGGAGTACGTGACGTTTTTTTTAAACTTGCTTTCAGATCTGTCTACGTGATAAGTCCACCCAAAATTTGACTTAGTTCTGATCGGATACCGGTGGTCTCTTTAAAATCTATCTGGGGTAATAGCACTGGTATGGTATAATTGCTCGTTTCCGGTCTCGAAGCCTACGCCGACTAATGACATGAATGGCTGAGGGCAAAGCAGACTTAATTTCTCACTGAAGCCAGTATTATGTGATGCACTCAGAGGTTATCTGCACTTTGCTTCTGGTAGACCTGTATGTCTGTGGAATCCTCTGGCAGGGGTATCGTTGTTTGTGTTCCAGGTGAGCACTGCGACGATCATATATGGCAGGTGTGAGTGTGGCGTAGATGATGGGCGATCATCCAAGGTTAACGAGCCCCATCTGCCAATGCGTGTGGGTTTGAGGCGCCGGAAACTCGCTTCTCATCCCTTCTCCATTCCGTTTAGACTGGTTTCGACGAGCTTAGCTAAACCACCCTTGAAGGCCTAAAAATGAATGTGGTTGTCAGGTGCTCTATCTGTCTATCAGATGCAATCTCACAATTATATGCGTTTTCTTTATTTGTCACATTTGGATGGGATTTTAGTACGCTTTTCGAGCCCACACATCGGTATTTCCCATCAGGTACTATTGGCCATGCAGGTCGTTTTATTAGGATTGTTTCTAAAAGACTTACACAACTTGATATTCACTTACCTAAATCATGCTCAATGCAGCAAACAAACAAGTTCTGGTCATTTCTTACGGAAGTTAATAAAGCACTTGATCATAACACAATTTACTCAAAATTGGCACATGCCTTCACATAAGAATAACAAAATAAAAAGTAAAATAATTATAAAATATAAAATCAACAATCGTTGCGCACAAAGCTATGGACATTAGTTGCACGACTTTGTCAACTGAATCTGTTTGATAATACTGGGCCGTCCTTAACCCATCCGTTACGTGTTTTGGAGACAATGCGCTTTTCCACCCTTAGAAGAATTCTCCTGCTGAGAAAAAGAATGGCTATTATTTTGCTTATTAACTAAAGCGGGTGCGATCAGTTGCAATGATTTTTTCATGTATCCAAAGTTTAGAAAGTAATATGTAAGGATGATGTAGCTTCCACTTATTGAAATAGATTCTCGTGAGGCTATTCTTTATCTACAAAATACATTAGTCTTGATTAAAAAGGCACTCATTACAAAACTATTATTATACAGGCGCCATATGTAAATTTCAAGACATGTTAGAGATGAAAATATGGGAATATAAGGAACTGTGATGTACTGGAATTGGCACCTTTGTGCAATCAAGAAAGGTAGAAACGATGATGCAAGTGTTAATGTTTAGAATAACGACTACATTTGTTATTTTAAAACGTTTTAAATTAGGATTAGTTAGTTGTGAGCCGTACGGTAGAGTCATCCCCCGGCCCGGGGCCAGCTAAAGACAGACAAAACTATCAGCATCAAACTCTGGACAGATGTGGTAAATAACCCCATAGCCATAGAGTAATGAACCAAAATTATACCGACCTTAAAGATAGCGATCTTTCGAATCACATAAGGAAGAAGAATAAGGAATTTCGTGAGCGAAATTTGAAGTTGGTGAATCAGGTAAAGTAAACGGACAAACACAACTGACAATTATGAGTCCCAATCTATAAAGAATATTCTCATAATTTATCAAGCATTGCTAAAAAAGAAGAAAGTCAAAATGTTTCTACAGGACACCCTTCATATAGACGATTCTCAATCTATCCAACGATTGGCTCACTTTTAAATACCAAGGCAGATCTAGGGCCAATCACGAATCATAGCCATGTTTAAATTGTATTCATGAATCCAAACATCTGGGTAATTCGTGATAAGAGTACTCTCCCTTGGGTAGATACGCCAGCTTCGGTCTCCATCAGTGCAGCATTAACTTAGTAACCACTAAAGAATATTAGGAGACTAGAGGCATATTATCAATACAGTTTAGATGCTGAAAACATGTGCTGCTGTCGACTGGAAAAGCATAATATGATGGGGACAAATATTCTTTACGTTTCCAAAATAACGTAGAAAGACAGAAAATGTTATTGTCAGCACTGTAAAGGGACTAACAAGACAGCAATGCTTGGGAACCCAGAAAACGCTAAGTCTGTAGCAGTGATGATTTCATCAGATTTATAATTTTTCGATTACTTTAAATAATTATTAATTTAAATACAGCTTAGGCCTCATTATGTTTTTTATTTTATTTTTACAGTTTTTTTTCTTCACCGCTCCGGTGGCCCTATTAGTTAGAGCTTCCGCCTCAGGTCGTGAGTTTGATCCCCGTCCGAGTCATATCAAAACTTAGAAAAATGGTACTAACGGGTGCCTCGCTTGGCACGCAGCATTGATAGGTTACTGTTAGGATTAGTCGGCTTCGTGTCAGGATAATGCTACTGAGTGGGACATTATTCCTCACGTCTGCGGCATGATAACCCCAATGCTTAGACATCACTTAAAGCTGGCACACTGAAGACAATGTAGCCATACTACTGAAACATTATTAAAGCGATGTAAAAAAAAAAGTATTAATCAAACACACAAAACACACATGAAAAAAATATCAAAAGCTTTTATGAATTAGGAAGTTCAATTGACACTGTATTGCATGATTCAATTAAAGTCACATTTGCTGAGATTTTCGATTTCCAAACATGGAGTATCGGACTTTCAAATGTTTTGCCTTGGATTATCCAGAGTTCTATAAATGAACGATTGACTGAACTCCTGTATTCGGTTATACATATATGTACTTGTCTGAACATGTAATAGACAGATAAATAGAGAAAGGTTCGTTGTCACGAATGTTGATCATCATGAGGTTACACCCACTCTCTTGACATACGTATTGCTTTCAGGAAGTTACGAATCCAAATACACTTAGCTACTATTGATTTGTTATATCTGCGTTGAACCAATAAAATGTTCATCATCTCAACGTAGCTGAATCACTTATTTGGCTATTCCCTTGGTTTATAAATGGACTGACCTTGATATGACTATGAACAATGATCTGCAGCGATTATCTGAAGTACAACGCCTGGATGTTGAATGAGTACCAAAGAAAGAGAATATTTACAAATGTAAATTTCATTGTCATGGTTTATTATATATCTGCCTCAGTCCCTGATTACCCATTAGGCAGAGTAGGCAACTGCCTATGGGCCGCGCGACTTTTATGGGCCCCATAAGGGGCCCCCAGGGGCCCCCATGAGACCGTGACCGTGGGTCTGGGGCCCCAAAAGTTTGACTGCCTATGGGCCTCCACGGTGCTTAATCCGGTGCTGATCTGCCTGAACAGAATGTCATAATATAGCGATCGTTACATAGCCATATAAAATATAGCACATTATAATGCTCTTGTATTTGCATTGAGTAAGTGTAAGTGTCACATTTGTTTAGAAAATAATATATCGCTTGTACACTATCACACCATTCTCTTCCCAAATTCATTTTCCCGATTTCTTTTCATGGATAAATATTCTTTTTTTATATTAAACAGTTTGTCACGCTATAATTAGATTAATATACAAGACTCAGTCGTAGGCGTAAATAATTGATGTCACGTGCAGTACGTAGTGTTTCGGGAACATCTTTTTAAGTTAAGTGGCTTTTCCGCTCATGTAAATTGATAATGGTAGCAGTCAAGAGTTAACTTCATTATTTATACTTAGTTGGATAGAGTTCATTTCGCAGCTGCTTTGGAGTATGCTGATATGTTTGGAATATTGCGTAAGTTGAAAGTTGAATTTATTTTTTAAGCTAACAGTTACCTTGGCGTCATGCCCTGTGACTATTTGTTTTACCTCGTCCTAATTTGTAACCTTTTGCGATGCCCATCAAATTACCGTATATACAGTTATTGATATAAACAGTCCATGTCATTTCCACTCTGATGTAGCCGTGGCACCTCTGGGTCATAAATGAGAAACATCGCTGAATATACATTACCTCTGCTTGCTTACTTCTAATGGGTGTTTATGCATATAACATTAGTCAGGGATTTATCAGGGATATATCATGTGACTAACCTGTGTCATACATTGGAAACCACGGCTATCTTCACCCATATATCCGTATATACATTTTCATGGGATGAGTCATAACCGCAGTCATATGTTTAATATAGAGATACTAAGTACAATGAGGTTTAGATTTAAAACTCTATAATTTAATGTGGTATATTTTCCGTAAACTAACAAATTTCTGACTGAAAATAAAGTTCAGTCATTTCTTAATTTTCATAGTTAAAAGGGAGCGTGTGCGTGATGTGAATACTTGCGTTGAAACATAAGCTATCCTGATCAGTTCTATAGCAACATTGTAGTGATGATTTCAGATACTATAAGGCCAGATATTCCGTGGTATTCTGGAAAGAATGGATTTCATTTAATTCGCTTACGACTTGAGATACAATATAGAATGATTCTCATATGTCAAAAGTGTCATGTAATTTACTAGTTTTTTTCTTTCTTTTCTTCAGTTTTGGACAAAAAAAAAAACAGATTGCTGCTTTGCAGTTTATTCATCTGTAAACAATGTCCTCCGTCGCGAGGATTATCCTTTGGGCATTTATTGCTTTAGTCTCATGCCATATATCCGCATCTTTGGTACGTATTTCTATCTGTCTACTGAAGGTAATATTTCTAGATTTCGTTTTGAACAAAATTAGCATCAGTTTATTGCATAACACAGGCTATATAGTTATTTAATAAACTAAACGTTTAGAAGTATTTGTTAATTATGAAGACATCAATTCATCCCTTCTATTACAAATCATTCTAGCTGGGTGTACAAATACAAAAAGATCATACCTAGCTCTTGTGACCAGAATCAGCATGTCACGTGACTGCTGGCAATACTAAAGAACGTAGAGCACTACAGACAACAACCTCCGAATCAGAAAAGACTCTACAGATTTCTAATTTATGATTTAAAAAAAAAAATGTTTTATTCGATATGGCAAGAGGATATGTTGTGGTTTATTATCACTTGAACGTATTACCCAAAATAAATATAGGTTTTATTTACACAATGCTGATTTGTTTAAGTCGTCGTTCTCCATACATTTAAGGGATGGGAGACAAAGAGCTGACTGCTAAACTATCGCCATTTAATCAATAACAGCTAATAGCTAAGATATTCTGATCTGTTATTCTGTCTACATTAAATGTATGCAAGGTTTATACGCGTATGGGATCCAGCACTGTGACATTATGTACCCCTCCCCTTTGATAACTAACAAATCACTATCAATATCGCTGCATAACTGAATACTATAATACGGGACATCATACACTGAGATACTATTAAATGTATGTGACTCGGGTAAGCAACAGCGTGCAAATTAAAACAAAAGAACTTTCGTTAATTTATGTTTGTATATATATATATATATATATATATATATATATATATATATATATATATATATATATATATATATATATATATATATATATGTATATGACCTATTGGCAACAACATCTAGCAATAGGGAAACCATGCAGTGATGGTTAAATTAAATCATAGTTTACTCTGTTATATATGTCATGATCATGAACTTTATGACCATCACATACAGCAGTTGCTTCAGTAGGAGATAAGGATGTAAACCATAATGTGACAAAATAATTCTGACCTTTTGGACCTTGTTTTTTCAAAAATGTTTTCAAAAACGAACCGAAATATCTGTACGCGATACAATTTGCCTGATATTACCACTTTTTAGAAGCCAAACTATTTATCATTCCATTTATTAGAGAGAGAGAGAGAGAGAGAGAGAGAGAGAGAGAGAGAGAGAGAGAGAGAGAGAGAGAGAGAGAGAGAGAGAGAGAGAGTGTGTGTAGGACGTAGTATGCAAGCAAAAACGAATGCTGTACATAACAAATTTTGTATGCATAAAACGTTGATCTCGGTGACCTGTTTTGCTATGTAAAGGTCTCCTAGAATAGGAAAACACACTGACCAAACTGCATCAATATATCTTGTCTGCACATGAATCATTGTCAGGGAACTAAGTTTAACAATTTCATAAACTGTAAATAACTATGTAATTATTGTTTGGTATGTATGTCACTGTAAACTGCTTTGAATCGGGTAATGTTTGTTCCTAATGATTCGAGGCACACCGATACAAATATCCATGAACATAGCATGATTAACCATGGGATGTAATGATAGATGGGCACAATGTTGTCACTGTGATATTGTCTTTTGCAAAGAATACAATTATCAGTGTAAGACAAATAGATCATTTTCATCACCTCGACCATGTTCCATATACATATATGATGATACAATGGCAGAAATTTCAAAGTAACATGGAAGTTTAATGCTGACGTTAAGAAATAAATAACTCATTCATTCACGATAAAGGGATCACTGCTCGATAAAGTTTTATGTGGTGGATCCATATCAAGGAAAAGCAATATCCAGACGAGTTTCCTAAAACACGTAGCCAACAGCTAAGGTCTGCAATGAAACTAAAATTAAAACATTGGGATTAATCTGTAAACAAGTAAGTCTTAAAATGTAAGAAAACAGATCAATGTCGCCCACTTTTCAGAAGGGCTGGTTTACCCTGATGCCAAGAAACACTCTGATGAAATTCAGCTCAAATTGCATGCCGACAACTGCATTGGAAGGAAACAAAGTTGAAAAACAAACAAACAAAAACAATTAACAGTCTAGCTTTTCTGACTGCAGAATACAACAATGATGACGCGGGTACAGTGTTGGATCATTTTTTGATGTACACGTGAGTAAATGAAGGCAGACTGAAAATGAAGTGAATGTTTATTTCTGCAGGGTTTGGAGTATACAGATGGCAGTCATGAGATAGAAGAATTTATCTCGTCTAGAAAACTTCGAGAAGGTAACTAAATATAGTAATATAAATATCATATGTATGTCACCTTTCAACCCGTATTCATTTAGCAGACACCCATACTTTGTCTCAGTTAAAGACTTTCACAGTTTTAATTTTGTATTTTGCTAGAGTTTTTTCTTCAGATGAATCAAGCAAAATCGTTGTTTAATTGGATGCTTTAATCATTTAATGTCTATTTTAACCCCAAGATAGAGTAATTTACGGAATGTTTGCGACAGTGTTAATAGAAATGTAATAACAATTCTTTCTTCCATATGTTTTTTATGATTGAAACATTTTGTAAACATAGCTTTTCATAACACACAGAAATGAAAAATAATCTCTTCTTAAGTCTTAGTTAATTCATTAACGACATGTTAATATGTTTTATAATTATATATATATATATATATATATATATATATATATATATATATATATATATATATATATATATATATATATATATATATATATATATATATATATATATATATATATATCATATTTAACATTCAACGGTTTTTATCATATTTAACATTCAACGGTTTTATCTCACTTCGCAAAATGTATTACCAGCTCTTTTTTTGCCCAATAATAGTTAAAAAATTAAACCATTTTATTTCTTATTTCCATCAGCCGGATTGAAAGATTTTCAGCTATCACGACTGGAACGCTTGGATAATGGAAACATGTGAGTCATAATTTAGTTCGTCCATTTAACATGCTCAACAGCCTATGTGGATACGCGGAAAAGCTGTATTGAAAATTCCATGGGTTGATGGTCACCGTTGGAGTTTTCCCTGGGTTCTTCCTCCACCAGTTTTACTGGCCGCCATGTAAAGCCTAACTTGTACTGAATAAATCGAGTTAAATCCTAAACATGGAAGAACTACAAAAGCATGATAAACTCTCGTGCGTGAATAGTTAACTATCATATAGTTTCCAATGGACAGCAGACTAAATAAATCGCCAACTAATGTTTTATTATGTTGACAAAAGAGTAGGTTTTAAGAAGATATACAGGTGTTCGCAATCTGGCGGAGCATTCGTATCTTTCTAGAATCATTACATAAGTTGTGTGTGTGTGTGTGTGTGTGTGTGTTCAACTTCATTTGGCTGAACTCTCGGTCGTGAACAACATGTGTTAGTTGACCATCGCTGAGTTTCCAATGGACAACAGACTAAATAAATCGCCAACTATATTTTCATATTTTCATGAAGTAGATAATATTGAGAAAACAGTAGGTATATATATATATATATATATATATATATATATATATATATATATATATATATATATATATATATATATATATATATATATATATATAAAATGTCTCTTGGACCACACTGCGTAATATAATAGCTGAGTCCACCTTTATACTTCAGATCCGTGATTATTTTAAAGTTGATGAAAGATTCTGAATTATCATCATCAGGTGTAAAACAAGTGACGTGCAGAGGGAAGGTAACCTTAGCTATATTATAGGTGTATTATTATAGGCATTCAAGACCGCGTAAAATTTCCATTAGAGCTAGACACGCGAAATTTGATTGATATGGGCTCTTTGATATATGATAGTGCAAACAGTTTAGGATTATGTGTACCTCATCTTAGGCTGGGTTTGGTGGGGTGGATATATTTTAGATTTTTAAGAGCTCGTAAGTTCTATGTTTTAATTGTATTAAAATCAATGTATGTAATAAATCAACCAGGTGTTAATACATGTCAGACTGGGGACACATAATGAACTGTCAGGGTCTTCCCATATCTCCCATTCATCTGTCCATAAGTTTTATATTCTTTTCTTGTGAGTGCAAGTATTAAACTTTATATCGGAACTGACATTAATCATGGCGCAATTTCTTTTCCTTAAACTACTGTAATGTGATGTGCGCTTCATGCTTCTGATATCGTTTTAACAAAATAGATCGGGCACTGAGTGGGCGAGTGGTCTAAAGCGATCTCTATTACAGATCTCTGCCTCTGTCTGCGTATGTTCGAGTCTCTGATTCGACCAATGTGGGTATGTGAGACAGCTTGCCAGTAGCTTCTCGTGGGTCTGTGGTCCTTCCCGAAGTTTTCCCGGGTTCTTCCTCCACCATTAATACTGGCTACCATGCATAGCCTATCATCTGCTGAAAAATAGCTTAAAATCCAACAACAACAAAGTAGATACAGTTATCATGAGCCTGTCAAATGAAATATTATGTTTAAGGACCTCGATACAGATGTTTCTTGTGTTCATTTACATACGGCCATGTAAGGCTATGAGAATCGAGGGTTCCATTTAAAAACATTTTTTTTGCGTTACACCAGATGGAACAGGTACAGTAGCTTAGAGGTTTAGTTAGTTTATTTATGAAACCAGACACTCATAAAAATAATAATAGTAATCGCGATATATATGCATTTCTGCTAACGATATTGTTATATAGGGTTCGGCCATCAAATAGAGTCAACACGTTCTAAAGCGTGTGTGAGTTTGATTTGATTTGTGAAGCAGCTTTAATATTTTTGTTCTAGTGATATCGTTACGATGTCTACAGTGTTGCATTGTATCGTAATGTCTAGCATTGGGGCATCATGTTACAGACACGTAGTATCATGTCCCAAGAAGTCAATTATCCTGACACCATGCCGGCCAGTTTCCACACTAACATCCTAATGCTGAGCGCCTAGCGAGGCACATCTGAGTGCTATTTTTATAATTTGTTTTGTATGACTCGACTGGGGTTGGAACCCGCGACCTCACCTCCCGCATCCGCGGCAGACGCAGTAACTATTAAGCCACTGGAGCGGTCCTGTGTACTGGACATCCCACTAATGTTTGTGAAATGATTGATCACAACATAAATCAATAATATATGAGACATCCATATAGCTTAGTCTTCTTTACACGAGAAAACTGATAATTTGATTACATTTAAATGATTTTTGTTCAGTTACAGGACCTTATGACTACTGTGTTTCTATCTTTCGTTTGTTTCGTAGCATAGATTCAAAAATATTGAGAAGAATTAAGCGTTCAACTTCATTGCAACAACCGATCACCTTGTCAGTACCGGCGTATGGAGAGACCTTTCATCTTGAGATGATGCACGTGCAGTCAGTACTTCACCCGAGTGCTACCATATCAACACGCGCTGGAGATTCCGAGGAAAAGAAATGGACAGGAACACATCCTGATTGTTTCCTTGCAGGATCCGTGTCGTCACATGGTGGGACAGCGTCGATATCCTACTGTTCAGAGCTGGTAATATTTTTGTTCCTTTTCGTTCTAGCGAAATGCTAGGAATCGTGTATTTTAAACAGTAAGGTGCGTTGATAAAGTTTGATTTGATCACTAAGGTAACAGCCTTCTGACTTGAAGCCAGCTGCAACCAATATATGATAAACATGAGAGGCGTGATATCATATCTATAATATGTATACATTTCCTCTTTCATTGTACTTTATATGACATTTCTAAAGTACATCTGCGTCAGTTGTGCTTAAAAGAAACTTGTCAAAAAATGATAATATCATTCATGATTCAACACTTCATATCAACATACATACATACATACATACATACATACATACATACATACATACATACATACATACATACATACATACATATGAGTGACGACCATCTTTAAGACAGCCTGAACTCTCTCTCTCTCTCTCTCTCTCTCTCTCTCTCTCTCTCTCTCTCTCTCATCCTTCCGGTTCAGAAAGTTGAGGTGGAAAAAACCCATTCATATTTGTTTACACATTTAATGACCTTTAAATTGAATTCGAAACATCATATCATAAAGATGGACTCCTGGCATGGCTGTCATCAGTGTTGGAGACATAAGCTCGAACACAATTTTATTTTCAGTAAACGCCACTGTATTCCATGAGGATATGTACAAGCTGTAAAACAGAAGGCTATGAAGTCCGCATATATTGACCTTTTCGTTTAATGCATTTCGTTTCGATTATGTAACTCCATTAACTTCTAATGGAGTTAAGGAATGGTCACTTGTGCCTTTATAAGACGCTTTTATCTATAAACTCACCTTCTGACATGAGTATCCATGCCTTTTCCAGATACGTTTTGGACTGTTCTTCTTGACATATCATCAAAATTGATGCCTTTCGCACTACGAAAATAGATTGACAACCAGAGCAATGTTCGAGGCTCAGAAGTGTGATTCTTTCAGTTATGTTGCGAGCAAACCAGGAGAGTAAATGTGAACTTGAATAGTGAATGTTGCTCTTATTTCTGCCAATCGTGACCTCATGACTGTACCTATTTTGTTACGCCTCTGAATCTGTTCAGTTTAAAATGTAATACTAAATCGGAAAAGAGAATGACGGTTACCGTGTTCACAAAAGCTAGCACAGATTGAAGTTCCACACGAAGTTAACCAGGCTGGAAAGAGTCGAAATGTCCCCTCTTGATGCCAGCGTTTGTAACCAAGGCATATTCGCCTGTTTTCTCGTGGATCGAAATTTCATGGCTACTGCTGGTACCTAATTGTCCTGTGGCTTTATAGAAAAATAAGATCTCATGTAATCTTTCTGGGCAAGGTTATCTTCAAATGGTGTCTTACAGAACGTCTAGCCAACTGACGTGACTTCTTTCTCGAACACGTTCATGTATTACAGCTCGAAAAAGGGATTTTCGTCGATATCTCCGTTAAGAGCTGTATTGTTGATGAATAATTTCAATAAATATTTCGGCGACTGACATAGGAAAATATTAATGTTTATTGTCCTTCGCAATCCAGAGGCAATGACGAAGGTCCTAAGTTCCACTCGTCATATTTGATACACGGCTGTCGTCTTGGTCAGATGTCGGCTGGTGTCTTTTCCCACTTTAGCTAATGTTTCCATACCCTGTACGTAGAGTGTATATTATTCGATGTCTTGCACTAACATGTCCAAGTTTAAATAATCCATCATGTCTAAATCACGACAGAGTTTGAGTTTCCTTTGGCTGTCGTTTAATCCAGTATTATGAGCATCATCATATAGAGGCAAAGCTGTGACGTTTAACTATTCAAAACCGTCAGGTTTCTACACGCATGAGATATCCATATATTTGACTTCATGTCCATACAGCATGGCAAATATATCTAGTTCTGGCTTTGAAAATTTGCATAAATCTGGATGAATCATGTTTATAAGAATATTTGTTTAGTAATCCAGAATATTCGCTCTGAGAAATCTTTGTTTTATTCGTTTACTGGTCGTGTCTGGTAGGTATGAAAGATTGTCAACATCTGGTTTGTCTTAATATTCTCATGGTATAGATAAGGAATTATTGCGCTTATCTGGTGTATTAAGCGAACTTATAGGTGTGTCTTGGTGACCTAGTAGTTGTTTTCCAGTATGAATAACTCATTGTTACAGCTTTCTATAGAGCATGTTTAAGACTTAGCTGGTTGATGTGTACGCTTTGGAGATATACTTTACTTAGGATGGGTGTTATCATACGGACAGGTGACTTTAATATATCTCCTAATCTATGCCTTCGTTGTCAAGCACCTCATCCGTAACCATGATACATCTGTTACAATTCATCTGAGAATTTTACTCGAAATCTTATATTAGAGAATATATTATTTTGTCCAAGATTTCAATTTTCAAAAATATTGCCACTGTCCAAATAGGGTTTACTGACAGGAAGAGAATGAGATTGTAGAAACGTCTTTTTAACTAATAGCTATGGTAGAATCGCTCGTTGAATCAATCGTTACTGTTGATGTCTTTGGTAGGAATAGCAAAGTAACTGGGAGAAAATGCTTTAAACAGCGTCGATATAATTCCGTTCGCAATGCTGATAAATTCAATATCACTCATCAGTACCCTTCGGTTTATTTTATCCAATACTTTGCCAATCTTGATCTCTAAAAGTAGTTGAAAGCGTGTTGACCAGATCTCGCGTAATAAACTAATTTACCATAGGAACTACAATGGAATATATGTTTAGGGACTCGCTCGTGTTTGGATTCGTAATAAACAGGACCATTTTTGTCCAAGTATTTTGAATTTGTTCGTTGATTATTTCGAGGAATAACCTTTAATGATTCCACTAATGTGCAAATTTTAGGGGGATGAATGGTTTGTACCAAAGTAACATCCACTAAACTTTGTGGTCCCTTTGTTCGGATTGACTTAGGATGGATGCAAAACAACATGATTTGTTTTTCAGAAACAAATTCATAGTAAGGATAGTAGGTAATACTGTATTGAATTCATTATTTATAGTTAGTTATTTCTGATTGCCGAGGAAGACACGCAATGTCAAAAAATAATACTTCACTTAGAAGAATGTTTCCAGAAAATGGCTGATGCTGATATTGGAAGAGTTGCTGTGAGTGGAAGTTAGTGTTGTGGTTGTTACTCTCGGCATATTTCAACGAACGGCTGGATAGAAGGAAACCAATACAAACTGTTGCAAAATACCCCATTTTGGCATTGTTTTTATCCTTTTGCAAACTCGAAGTTATAATCGTTGCTCCAATGACACAATACATAACGAAACTTTGACCGTAAAAATTGATTTGATATTTAGAAACATGTTCCATACAGTCAAACGCAATGGTTACCTTTAATATTTTTCAGTAGATTAAATCTGAGATGGAGATGTAATAGTATTTCGATATCCTTTATAACGATTCTTCATTTTACGGATTAGATTTTTCCCCACCTAATGTTCTCGTTGATCCAGAATGCTTCGATATTACACACGTCGTCCTCTTTCTTATGTGTTCTTTGTAACTTGGGAAAATACAAAAGACCTTTCTAAACGTCGTTGCTTATATCGTTCATGTTTAAATAATAGGTTTGCGTCCAAGTACTTGTCCAGTGACACAAAACATTTATATTGTCCACTTAGGTAAGTATCCTTTCTTAAAAGTTTGTTTCTTCAAATGCGAACTCATTCTCATGTGTAATGAATAGTTTTTTCTTTTTGATTTTGCTTTCGATGTCATAAACATCATCATTACCAATACAAGTGTGTTCTGAGATGTCCCTTCTTCTGTACCTCATCAGGTGCTATCATTTTACGGTTGATTGTAGTCTTTAATTAAATGTGGCAACACTTGGATGTATTTGAAAGTATTTTGATATGTATTAAATGTTCACAAATGTTATTTTTAAGTTTTTTGGAAACTTCCTGGCAAATGATGTTTGCTTCAGGAGTTTTACTTGTGAAAAACAATTGGCTCTTTTCTCTCATCATTTTGTAAAGCTCGATTTAGCAATTAGGGATGTGTAATATGAGCGTCGATGCGATATTTGGATTGTTCGTGTAACCATTCATGTACGGGTTGCATAAGTGACTTTCAAGTTTTGTTTTTAGCTTCTTGATACAGTTGCTAGCGGTATGAGAATGATTAAAGCACATGCATACCAACATCTTCCAGGTGGTTGTTCTTGCTGTTAAATAAGTCACCCACAGCTCGAAACGACATTTGTGTTTTTCGTATAGTATGATGAATTGCGATTTTTACCGTGTTCGACGACCACTAGGTGTATGGGTATGAAGTGTTTCTATAGTCCACGTGTTCTTGTTTGTGTTCTTTGTTTCTTATCTTCTATTTTTCTTTCTCTTCTGCCGAAGAAGGTGCTGGTATTATATTTGTGATTCAGAATTTCATTTCATCTCAACAGTTATTTGGGAAGACCTAAAAAAAGAGGACGTGTTATATTTATCTATAAGTTTTGTAATTTTCATTCAGGACATTAAATTGTAGTGCTAATCGTTGCTTGAAGCTTGTTATGTACATATGTTCTGTACTGAGATACTAAAGAACTTAAATATGCTTCTGATCTATACATAGATGCTTTCATATTTTTCCCATTAGACAGGTCCCCGTCAGATGGTCTCTCAAAAGAATACTATTAAGTCCCGTTGAATGAGTTGTCATATAAGTTCTCTTTTGCGTTGTTGGAATTTGCGATATGTCACGCTGTAATGCGCTGACACGTGTTGGCGATTTTTTGCATGTATATAAGCTCGGACTGGACAGTTTTCTTATTCTTATTTCTTATGTTCTTGTTTAAGCAACAAGTCTTTTGGCATGTTTATGTTTTAATTCGGTATTTGAGACGAAAGACAATCATTTAGATAATTCGATTGAAACAAAAAGTGTACATTGGACATTTTATTATTGTTTTGGAACTATTGTAAATAGTTCAAAGGAGTTATGTATGACGCATTTTTGAAAGGTCAGGACTTTGGTTGACCGGTATATTCTTGGATCTGAAATTTATCTGGAAAATTGCATTATTATTTGACTTTAATATAACTTCTTCGGTGTTATTTTGAATTCAGTTCATAAGAATTTAAGTTCCTTGCAAACTTTCATTTATTACATATAAATTTTAATTGTTTTTTTTTAAACGTTTTACAGACTTGTTGGCTCGGCTTCTTTCTGTTACTTAGTTTATGACCCGAAAGTAGTAACATGACGCTGCATATGGTGTTTTAACACAAAGTTTGTTTCCTTCTCATTTTCTATACAGTGGCTATGGATGTCATCCTCTTTACTACGTTTTGTTTTTCTGCTCTTTTTCATAGCATTCTTAACATTTCCCATCGTAGGTTCATGCGTTTGTTTTAACGTGCTTTGGTAAAACAGTTAAAGTCGTTGAAATTTTTGACGATACTTTGCAACGTTTTACTTTTGATAAACGTGCTCGATTCATTAACTATTGTAACTCATCTTAGGTGTCAAATCTCGATTAATAATTATTTCGTCCAAAGGCAAACGTGTGATGTGAAAGCACTTGAGTAGTCGCTTGTTCAAGCAGCGAACCTGTACTTTCTTGACGGAGCCGCTTTCCCTTAAATGCTGTCAGAAAGAAAAATGTGATAGATGTTATATAGCCCCTACGTAGCTCAAGGAGGATCACGACAAATAGATGATGGAAACGCCGTTTTGACAAGAAGCGTGAAGTCACTTTCTATAAAATATCAAATAATCTTCAGTGGTACTTTTCAAACAGTTCCAAAATTGTCCCATTACTGTCGAGTATTGTCGATAGCATAATTTTGTCCAGGTGATCTTAAATCTTTGTCCAAAACTTGTCCCTGATGGGCATATCTTATGCGTTTAACAGCACCACATATCACATAAAGCGCATTAAACATGTCACAAAACTTTTGAGTAATGTAAATAATATTGATATTCCTATGATATCTTGTCTATTTAAACCAACAGTTAATGTCTTTTTCGTATTCTCCTAAGATATCATTTGAAGTTGCCAATATGTGTACGACCAAAGTCAGGCCCGAACCCATCTTCTCAAAGCAGTTTGTACACCTGAAATGAATTCTCCTCATTGACTTCTTTCAGTAAGTAATAAACGGATTTCTACTCTCCGTAACACCGCACAAAACGTTGTGTAGGATGATCGAGTGCAAGTTTTTTTGTGTTCGATACCAAGTTGGACAAATTTGATTTGTCTGAACCACTTGGGCCATCAATTAAAATATTCAATGGATGCAAGGATACAGCACCTCCCATCATGACGAACCAATTATTGCGACAATTACTCCGAGATGTGAGTTTGAGTTGCGCTTCATTTTTGAATATAACTAAACTCTAAGTACATACGTTCTTTTCGCAGCTCCAATGCTAAAGCTGTCTTCTTCCAAAGTATCCAACATGAGGACCATATTCTGGACCGACCAAAGGAAAGTACCACCAAAATCATCTGGAATGTTCAACAAACTCTAGTTTATACTCTAAGTCTTGATTTCCACGTCACAACTGAAACACAGCGCCTCGTTACCTTGCCCCAAGTAGATAAATCCTATTCTAGCTGCAGATTTGGGGTTAGGTCCATCAAGATGTCTAAGCCATTTCCCTATGAAAAACTGTTTTCGACGTTTAATACTAAACACACACACATTCTCTCTCTCTCTCTCTCTCTCTCTCTCTCTCTCTCTCTCTCTCTCTCTCTCTCTCTCTCTCTCTTGGCTAGTAAAGTTATGTGGTCTTGAACATCCTGTAAATGTTGATCGAATATCCAAAGATAAGTGTTATGATAGCATATCACATAGTTGGGTGTTGGATAGCATTGGAAAAGTCGGGTGATGGATAGTATATTATAACGTTGAATTTAACTGGAATACAACTTAAATGACATTAGTAAATCACAAAGTGTGAGCTGGATAGTAATCAAAACATATGCGATTAACTTTGTATCAAAAAGTGTGTATTGGATAGTTCTCAAAATATGTGTGATGTTGGATAGTACTTTTCAAGTTGAATAGCTTGACTCGCATGAGCCCTACATTGCTTAATTCTTTTTTGGCTTTCAAACATCGTTGTGAATGTTCTGTTACTCTAAAAAATCTTTTGAACGATTTCTTCTCGAAGTATATTCATCAGAATTGCATCAAATGTGGCAGGTAATGTACCAACACATAAGAGATCCAATACCGATGTATTCAAACATCTGCGTGCATCTAGATTGACGTTACCCTTACTTCCAATTGATCTCAAGATAGCAGTTGGTGTCTGCGAAACCGAGTTTCAACTCGTAAATATCACTAATAATTTGAACGCTAGTCACCTGATGATCACATGCTGACTGGACCCTAATTTCACATTTGTATGGTTTTTCTTTCTTTACATTCATATGACTTATCAGAATGCGCTTCCAAATTGCAGACTGGAAGTTCAAGCCAGATAAATTTCAGATTCAAGAATATACCGGTTCTATACATCATGAGATCTGTTCCTAGTAATTGACATATTACTTGGTTTTAAAAATAACTTTCCAACACCAGCCCATAATCCATCATGTAATCTCTAAAACTTATATAGGCTACGAAATGGATATGTAAATTGAAGTAGCTCATACCTAAGGTTTGCAATATTTATTTTTCTAAAGTGATTTTTTTCTATCTGTGCAAGTAATGCCGATCAATTTTAAGATATCGCCACAGTTATTAAAGATATAAACATTAATATAAATATTTGCTTGAAATTAAACAATGAAATTTGACTAAATTTAATTGAAAACCTTGTCACGAAAAAAATATATTATTTCAAATCAAATATTGAAAACTTTGCAAAGGTCTTCATTAAACCCACTCGACAGAAAATCTGTTGGCAAGACGAATATAGAGATTCTGGTGGAACAATTGCTGTCATACCGTCATCAAAAATGGCAACCGTTACCTAATAACCGAAAACTTTAAAAGACGGTTTATTTCTTATGCTGTTTGTTTTAATCTCACCTATATTTGCCAACTGCATGCATTTCACAGATTGTTAGAAGTGATGAAACCATCAGAAATTATTTTAAAAATCTTCTTCTCCTTCATGTTCTTAATGATGATGATGATGATGATGCTACTACTACTACTACTACTACTACTACTACTACTATTATTATTATTATTTATTATTGTTATTATTAATTATTATTATTATTATTAACATTATTTATTATTATTATTATTAATTAATAATAATAATAATAATATTATTATTATTATTTATTATTATTATTATTTATTATTATTATTATTATTATTATTATTATTATTATTATTATTATTATTATTATTATTATTACAGAGAGGATATTTTAACGACGATATGCATGAATACCATATACAAACACTTCCAGAACAAATTATTACGAAATTCACACAGCTGAACAGCAGCAACAACATCATCGTCGCGAGAGGGCTTAGGACACCATCACTAGACAACCTGAGTATAGCAGGTAAAACGTGTGTGATTGTGTGTGTGTGTGTGATTTGGATTTTGAACGTAGTTTTAACAATTGTTTAGTAATATCGCACCGATGTCTGCAGTGTCACAGTTTATAGTGATGTCATTGGGGGCATCACGCCGCAGACATGTAGCGTTATGTTCCACCCAGTCACATTATCCTGACACCAGGCCTACTATTTCTAACACTAACCTGTTAATGCTGAGTTCCAAACAAGGCATCTGTTGTTGCTATTTTTGTAAGTCTTTTGTATGGCTCGGCTGCGGATCGATCCCACGACCTCCGGCATCCGAGGTGATGCTCTAAACAACAGCCACCATAGCGGTCTGCAAATAAATTGAACTTACAAGATATTCTAAAGATCACATTTGAAAGTGATATATAAGTTTCATCTTTCAAGAAAAGAAAATTATATAGCCGACCAGCAGGTAGATCGCAATATAACGCTAACATGCGCAATATATCAATGTTCAAAGATGCATTGATAATCGTATATTTAAATTTATGTTGTGTTTATCTAAGTGTAACTGCAATTCAGTAGTTGAATGATTTAGGTTAATTAACGTCCCCTTGTTCAATAAGGACATTATTCCTCAATACCAAAATTTAATTCTTTGCAGAGCAGACAGACATATAGAGTTTTATTTATTTGTATATACACCCGAAAAGTCGCCTAAAGATTGTTCTTAAATGGATAAGGTTCAGTTTAATATTCATTGCTAAAAGGTGACAGACATAACCCAACCAAGGCAGATTATCTGTCGTGTATTTAGTTCGGACTTAGTTTTAAATGGTACGTAGTAAGCTAACTGTTTTAAATTAACTATACATTTTTAATAGTTAATTCCATATGAGAACAATAACAGCAGAATAACGTGCTGAGGTATACTGAATGAAGTACCTCGTCCAAATTTTATATTAAAAGCCGGCTTGTTCAGGGTAGAATTCAAACTGTATCGTTCTGGTTGCTAGTCAATCACCCTTGCCACACGAAAGATTCTGAAGAGAGAGAGAGAGAGAGAGAGAGAGAGAGAGAGAGAGAGAGAGAGAGAGAGAGAGAGAGAGAGAGAGGGGGGGGGGGCTCCAGACTGTATCGAGTATTCATTTCCTTTCTTTTCTTGTAGATTATTTCGATTCAGTAGACAGTGGATCTGAATGGATAGAAGACACTTCGGGTCTAAGAAGGTCACGCAGGGCGACGTCTATACCATCCATAGAAGTTGAAACTGCTGTCTACACTGACCAGCTGATGACAGAGATCTTGGAAAATGGTGGAGCCACGTCGATGGAAGGGAAGATAGAAAGAATGCTGGTTCAATGGAACGGGGTATATGGATTGGCTGTGCGAGCAAAGACCGTATTTGGTTTGCTAAAATACCCATGTGTATTTAAATGCCATCATCTGAAATATCAATTGTATTGTTTAAGTTTTTTATGTAGAAAAAGTAATATTTTTGAAGACATGTTATGGTCAAGATATCGATAATTATAGAAAGATGTGATTATAAATAGTGATATTAATAATAGTAATATTAATAATACTAATACTAATAATGATACTACAAATAATGAAATACCGGTATACCTTCAACACAAACTGTATCAGACATGGCTACGTTAGAAAAAAAAGAGTAGTTAAAAATTATAATGTTATACGAAGGGCAAACGTAGGATCAGAAATAGATGTAGATATTGAAGAAAAATGACGAGCAATCATCGGAGACATACGTGTATGCAACAAAATAGAGCTAATCTGTAGAATGTACCCACTTAGTAATCAGAGTACAATTGTCTTATTTTTCGTTTTCATCTGTCAGATATATTTTTATGTGTGCATTTATGTTGTAGGTCCAGAGTGAATGGAGTAAACGCAGTCAACTCGGTTACGATGTGAAAATTACTATAAAACGGATGGTATTTTTTACGCAAGACCCCGTATGTGTGTACATTGTTTTTTTATCTATATTATTGTATTAATCATATCAAGCTACATTAACGACCACGATAGATATTTGCTTCAACAAATTCATTTCATACAAAGAATCTTAAAAAAAAAAAAACTTTAAATACCCTGTAATGTGGAGTAAATACAGAATAGAAAAAGAATAGATTCTGTAACATACATAAAGATTAGCCGGAAGATATCATCCAATGATTATGACAACATACATAATCGTGGATTAACGCCAAAAAATATCACGTGATTGTTGTGACATAACTATGCATGGATCAACCACACGAATACGTTATGAGTGTGAAGTGTCATAACTAATGACATATTAGCAACAAAATAACATCCTTCCGTTGTGATAACGGCATAAATAAAGATATGGATTAGTAGTAAGAATAACAATATATTTAATAATGGTTTAATAACAATTACACCATATTTGACTATAATTTACATCAAGTTTCTTTTATGAATAAGGCAAAACAATTTTTGCGAAGATATACCAACACTGACGTAGATAAATATGCAAACCCACGTCATTGCTGCTGTGACTAATGATTTATTATTATTATTATTATTATTATTATTATTATTATTATTATTATTATTATTATTATTATTATTGCAGAGCTGGTACAATGCTTCTACTCAGTTGGGAGCCACTGTACGTTTCTTCTGTCAAGGAACCAAGAATGAAATAGCCTACGATCATATGCACATGCATACAGGGTATCATTTCGATTAATTTTGTCGATATAGAAAAATAATCGCTAAGAAACAGAGTATTATGTCGATTGAATTTGTAGACATAGAAGAATTATCGCTAAGAAACAGGGTATTATTTCGATTGAATTTGTAGACATAGAAGAATAATCGCTAAGAAACAGAGTATTATTTCGATTGAATTTGTAGACATAGAAGAATAATCGCTAAGAAACAGAGTATTATTTCGATTGAATTTGTAGACATAGAAGAATAATCGCTAAGAAACAGAGTATTATTTCGATTGAATTTGTAGACATAGAAGAATAATCGCTAAGAAACAGAGTATTATTTCGATTGAATTTGTAGACATAGAAGAATTATCGCTAAGAAACAGGGTATTATTTCGATTGAATTTGTAGACATAGAAGAATAATCGCTTAGAAACAGAGTATTATTTCGATTGAATTTGTAGACATAGAAGAATAATCGCTAAGAAACAGAGTATTATTTCGATTGAATTTGTAGACATAGAAGAATAATCGCTAAGAAACAGGGTATTATTTCGATTACATTTGTATAAATAGAAGAATAATCGCTAAGAAACGGGGTATTATTTCGATTGAATTTGTAGACATAGAGGAATAATCGGTAAGAAACATGGTATTATTTCGATTCAATTTGTAGACATAGAAGAATAATCGCTAAGAAACAGGATATTATTTCGATTGAATTTGTAGACATAGAAGAATAATCGCTAAGAAACAGGGTATTATTTCGATTGAATTTGTAGACATAGAAGAATAATCGCTAAGAAACAGGGTATAATTTCGAGTGAATTTGTAGACATAGAGGAATAATCGGTAAGAAACATGGTATTATTTCGATTCAATTTGTAGACATTAGAAGAACAATTACTAAGAAACCCATAAAATAGCGATAAAGTTACTTGAAAGTGTACACATGATGTTTCGATTACAGATTTGATGAAACTTACAGGTCAAAAAAGAGATATGTTTGACAATTACAAAGGATCTAATAGAAAAAGAATAAACAACTTTTCAATGTGGCGCAAGTGTTATCGTGGTGCTCTGCAGTTTCGTATTTTGCATGAAGGTAGAATTTTAAAGAAAAATAATTTCCCCAGTTTTCAACACTGTAATACTGGCTATTTAAAAAAGAACTTGTATAACGTATGTATTGTTCACATAATTTCTTATTCGCT
>JAQISU010000306.1:6970000-7177500 GCA_029339505.1 Unio delphinus
AAAAACATCCTTTCTGCTTCTCTCTTCTGTGATATGCATCATAAATTAGTGTATTCTCTTTCTACTATCAAATGCTTTTAACCTTTAAAGAATATTGTTTGCTTGAGAGAAATGATAAAAAAAAGAAACTGATAAAGCACAGTGTAAATTATTTTGCGCTGCTCATCCGTTAAACATTTTGGGAATTGATGCTGATCGTTAGAGGATATTATTTTTAACATTGGTATGTAGTATCACTTTACATCCAGAAAAAGAACGCACCTCTGTTAAATACATGGCATTGACTGCATTGGACGTGATATTTAGTGGCTACCGTAAAGTGCAAGATCCGTGAGTAAAAGAAACAACCAACTGATTAAATCGATCGGTTTAAGAAATGACAGTTGACCCATATGGTATTTGCGTTGACTGGCTTCCACATTCGACTACATAGTAGATATTCTCAAATTAACAAGGGGTTATGAAATCTTACAGACTGCACAACTACCGTAAAAGTACGAGAATTTTCAGCGATGAGCAAAATGAAAGCAATAATTTCTGGATTGTTTTTGCTATGTTTCATTCATTTCACAGTAATATTGATGAAGGATGATCCTCACTAATTCATTACACAGTATTGTACAACTACTAACGATAGGTCATAATTGATTCACGTCTTTTAAAAAGAAGGTGCTAAGTAAAGTTGATTGCCATATCGCAAATACTTATACAGTTTTTAAGTTGTGGGGTTTAACGCCATTTTTCAGCACACGATATGCTATGCGGCCAGTATTAATGGTGGAGGAAGAACCAGGGAAAACCCCAGCAAGAACCACCGACTCACAAGAAGCTACTGTCAAGCTTTCTCATATACCCACATTGGCCGAATCCGAGACTCGAACCCGCGCAGACTCGGGGCCCCTCTTATACATTTTGTACCTTGATATTCAACAACTCTTGTTCATAGCTTAATATCGTATGCTACTACATATAAAACTTGAAATTATTAGTTCGTAGCACCTGAAAAAAAATATTATAATAATAATAAATACTTATGTATGTACGAGCCTTTCGTTTGTACTTTAAGAAACATTTGTAAACTGTGGACAAAATATAACCAATGAGATGTTGCTTCTCTACGGCCGTTAGCGCAGTGTGTAACCAATTTTCGAGCTTATTTTCGTCATGAATCCATGAATCCAGAACAGCATTATGTATTACATTCTGAATGTCTTTGTTATGATGATTGTGGCGATAGAGGAGTGTCCTGTTGAAACACACTGAATATAAATTTAAGTTACACTTGACATTCCTTTAACATGTACTGCATTCGTTATAGGTATGTTGTACACTGACGACGACATATGTGAATTAACGAAAGGAAAGGGCTGGAGACACAGGTCACTTCCGTGGTGGGTAAGCACGACAGCCAAATATTTATCTTTATTTCGTCGATGACATTCAGGCAGCCAATAGCCGTACTGTGGATTAGCGCTTTCATTTGAGGAGGAAATTTTGGTATGGTATGATACTGATTGACGTTTAAGAGAATAAATTATATTTTGTGTTTAATAAGTCTCGAAAATTATGTTAACAGATATTCCAAGGTTTCTACCAAAGGAATTGTAAATGATTATTATATGGTTACAAATATACAGAAAATGTATTGCTTGATGAACCATCTGACCAGACAAAACCCATCTCCCGTACATATAGTAAAAGTATGGATTGGTTTGCATGCGTTCTTATGAGTTGCATAATTCTTTATGTAATAGGGCGCTAAATCGTACCTGGTAACAATAAGTAATGTTGGGTTTCTTTTTCTAAGTAACTTACACGTGGAAAACAAACGTTTCAGTCCTCGTTTCAGCATCCCAGAATGGCTGCAACTTTACCATTTTGCAAATAAGAACAATTTAAAAGCAAATAACTTATATCTACATCATTTTCAAACAATGCATGTAACAGTCTGAAATACATTTCGTTTCTTTCTATAATCCTACGTTATAGTTCATTACAAACTAAGTTTTAATTATTGTGAAAATATTGGTTCTTATTGTCGAAACTGTCTCAATAAGACATTTAAGCTCTTGTGCAAAGTTAGAAATTTTGGCATCCAATAACTGTAATTAGACCAAAAAGGAAATCATGGACTTTTCACTATCTTTTGTAGTGTAGTTATTCTTCTGGCGTAAAAATCGAGATATTCAATGCAGTTCAGATAGTCGTACAGCTCTACAAATAAAACTGAACGCTGTCGATAATAGTTTGCGAGATTATAAATCTAATGAAAGCAGATCCCTAATACAAATATTTCGAGCAAATTAGTGCATGATTCAGATTGGAAATACGTCGTAGTTAGATTAGTATGCTCTAGTAACGATTTGATAGGTCTTTGGTAGTCCTGCTTGTATCATTAAGAAACAAATTTCTTATTTATGCAACAGTTATTTTATAAGCAGAGGCAGTGATATGTTAACCTAGTTTGCTTTTTATAATGCTTGTCTATTGCATAGAGTACAAATGTGGAGGTGGACCGTTTGTCCTAAGTGGTTAAAGCGTCCAGATCGGATATGGAAGGTCGCGGGTTCGAACCCAGTCGAGTCACACAAAAGACAAAATTGGTACTTGCAGTTGTCTTGCTAGGCGCGCTTCATTAGGAAGTTGGTGTGGTGTAAAAATAATGTGACCGAGTGGGACATCAGGTCACATCTCTGCGGCATGATGCCAGAGTGCTAGACATCACTATAAACTGCCACACTGGAGGCATCATAGCAAACTGTTAAAGCTACGTTAGAAATCAATATCGCGCACACACATAGACACACACATACAAACTTGTGGAGCAATACTAATTATTCTCCAACAATCAGAACTATTTAATAATAATTAGAGGTACTAAAATATATTCGGATGTGCAGAAGTACACTTTGAGGAAATTTAGTGGCAAAAATGTAATTATATTCTTGCCACTCGTATAACTAGCAAGAGAAGACATGTTATGCCTGGTCACTTGCATGCTCCGTTAGTTATAGTATAACCATGTCATATATGGTGTCTATCGCTAGCCTAAATCCGAAATATTGTATCAACAACGTTAACGCGCAAAATTGCACAGTAGTGGGTGTTATACAATCCATTTAGCTAGCGGAAATAAGAATTCTTCGATATCTTTGCTTATTGGCTCCGAAACCGTTACTTATCGACGAAAACTTTCAATTGCCAATTTTCCAAGGAATTTAGTACTTCACTTATTAAATGTTACTTATTTAATATATGAGATCTATATGTTGTACTCGTATCATGTTTTTCAAAGATAATTTCACCTTTCTTCCATAACATTTTTTATTTTTAATAATTTAAAGAACGACTTGTCTGTCTGCAGTACATCATTCATGTTAATCTCGAGCTCACGTGTAACGTTACCAATGCCTCAATGGATAATTTGTCAGATAGCTTCAATCCAAGGGCGATAACACTATGTTGTATTTCCAGTATGTTATATTTTTGGTTATTCCATCTGTACCGTCTGAGATATCGAGTAGACAAGGTAATTTGGTATTTTGCCGGCGGCTGCATCAAACAAATTAATTTGCTCGCGATTTCAGACATTATAACTCATTAACCTGTTTGTGCTAAATTCATTTTTAATAAGCATCAGTAAAACTGTACTCATACTTTCATTCATAACGCGTACGAATATGTCAAGCGATGAGGGTGGTGGGATTGTGTCATAATGGAAAATAATGAATGACTGCATACTATATTGATAAACATCTTTAACTACCACTTGAGGAGGTGTACCGGATTATATCATTTATTTGTCCACACTGTAAAATGGATGAGAAAAAACTTGAGTACGACAAATTCTGATTTATTTAATGACTTAACATAGGATTAGCTGAAAATTAGTTTTCTCTGTACGTTGTCATCAATACATAAACATCGATGAGCAGGGTGCACGCCATGGGCTTATGTCATATTAAATTATCTTAAATTGTAACGTCCGCAATATCGACACGCACGCATGAATGATAAAAATATTTTCACATAGTAGGTATAGTTTTCCTATAGTTTGTACAGTTTCATTTTTTTAATATCACCACACGTTAATGTATCCCTTTGCGACTCTGATTGGTCAAACTAAGCCCATAATGTTATTGCGCAGTATCCTCTTTACTGGTTGGATGGAATCGTGGGAAAACGTTTTTTAACCCCGCCTACTGGAATGTTTTGTTTTCAATGAACATTTTTGGTGGTCATGTTTTAAATCAATTTGCGAAATGAAATTGGGCAAAATTATATCGGCTGTCTGAAGATGGATAATTACCCCACAGGGGGTTTATTATGTCATGTATAGCAATGTTATAATGAGAAAATCGGCGTAAAACTAGAAGACTAGAACAACAATAAGAAGTAAAACAAAGGGTCTCTTAACACAAAGAAATGTGTTTACGTCCTCTGTACTGTCTATTGTTCAAGTCAAATACTATACATATCCATTATCCAGGCATAAATGAATTGCAGTAAATGTGAGGATTTCTGCATCCAGTAATCTTATTTGACATAAAAATCGCAACAATGGAATGTTTAGTTCTGAAAGTGACAACTTTGGAGTAAATATGTACTCTAAGCCTTCTGTTTATCGTATCAAACAATGTGGCATCACATCGCATTGGTCATCCTGTTTTGAAAAATGATCATGTCGTTAGAAAATAATCCGTTTGTTCGGATGACTGCTTTATGTTTGGTTTAAAGTTTGTATAAAAAGGTAAACTCTACTTTTACTAGTTGAACTTTATTTGGGACTATAGTTGTATTCACAACAAAAGAAAGATGCACCGTCCGTCAGAATGATCAAAATTATTCGTTCTTCTTTCTATCTACATAATTTCCACTTAAACAAATCCTGTGATACAAAGAATCTCAATTGGGTAATGATTTGATATTAAATGTATGAAATTCGTTGATTAATGATCAGCTTTCATAAATTCAATATTACATTATTACCCATTTGAGACCCTTTACATATGAGTGAAGTTGTGTTCAGACAAAAAGAGTACATTTATTTGATTTTTTTGTTTTTCCTTACATTAATGTTAAGAAATTTAGTAACTAATGCAAATAATAACTTATTGTATTCTAAGTTGGTAGGAAGCTTACCAAACACAGTTCATGCACTCCTTGTTATATCAGTTAGTATGGTTAAGCTAAGCTCCTTGTTCTCCTTGTTATATCAGTTAGTATGGTTAAGCTAAGCTCCTTGTTATATCAGTTAGTATGGTTAAGCTAAGCTCTTTGTTATATCAGTTAGTATGGTTAAGCTAAGCTCCTTGTTATATCAGTTAGTATGGTTAAGCTAAGCTCCTTATTATATCATTTAGTATGGTTAAGCTAAGCCCCTTGCTATATCAGCTAGTATGGTTAAGCTCAACTCCTTGTTATATCAGTTAGTATGGTTAAGCTAAGCTCCTTGTTATATCAGCTAGTATGGTTAAGCTCAACTCCTTGTTATATCAGTTAGTATGGTTAAGCTAAGCTCCTTGTTATATCAGTTAGTATGGTTAAGCTAAGTTCCTTGTTATATCAGTTAGTATGGTTAAGCTAAACTCTTTGTTATATCAGTTAGTATGGTTAAGCTAAGCTCCTTATTATATCATTTATTATGGTTAAGCTAAGCTCCTCGTTATATCAGTTAGTATGGTTAAGCTAAGCTCCTTGTTATATCAGTTAGTATGGTTAAGCTCAACTCCTTGTTATATCAGTTAGTAAGGTTAAGCTAAGCTCCTTATTATATCATTTATTATGGTTAAGCTAAGCTTTTTGTTATATCAGTTAGTATGGTTAAGCTAAGCTCCTTATTATATCAATTAGTATGGTTAAGCTCAACTCCTTGTTATATCAGTTAGTATGGTTAAGCTAAGCTCCTTATTATATCATTTATTATGGTTAAGCTAAGCTCCTTGTTATATCAGTTAGTATGGTTAAGCTAAGCTCCTTGTTATATCAGCTAGTAAGGTTAAGCTAAGCTCCTTGTTATATCAGTTAGTATGGTTAAGCTAAGCTCCTTATTATATCATTTATTATGGTTAAGCTAAGCTCCTTGTTATATCAGTTAGTATGGTTAAGCTAAGCCCCTTGTTATATCAGCTAGTATGGTTAAGCTAAGCTCCTTGTTATATCAGTTAGTATGGTTAAGCTAAACTCTTTGTTATATCAGTTAGTATGGTTAAGCTAAGCTCCTTATTATATCATTTATTATGGTTAAGCTAAGCTTCTTGTTATATCAGTTAGTATGGTTAAGCTAAGCTCCTTGTTATATCAGTTAGTATGGTTAAGCTAAGCTCCTTATTATATCATTTATTATGGTTAAGCTAAGCTCCTTGTTATATCAGTTAGTATGGTTAAGCTCAACTCCTTGTCATATCAGTTAGTATGGTTAAGCTAAGCTCCTTGTTATATCAGTTAGTATGGTTAAGCTAAAATCTTTGTTATATCAGTTAGTATGGTTAAGCTAAGCTCCTTATTATATCATTTATTATGGTTAAGCCAAGCTTCTTGTTATATCAGTCAGTATGGTTAAGCTAAGCTCCTTGTTACATCAGTTAGCATGGTTAAGCTAAGCTCCTTGTTATATCAGTTAGTATGGTTAAGCTAAGCTTCTTGTTATATCAGTTAGTATGGTTAAGCTAAGCTCCTTGTTATATCAGCTAGTATGGTTAAGCTCAACTCCTTGTTATATCAGTTAGTATGGTTAAGCTAAGCTCCTTGTTATATCAGTTAGTATGGTTAAGCTAAGCTCCTTGTTATATCAGTTAGTATGGTTCAGCTAAACTCTTTGTTATATCAGTTAGTATGGTTAAGCTAAGCTCCTTATTATATCATTTATTATGGTTAAGCTAAGCTCCTCGTTATATCAGTTAGTATGGTTAAGCTAAGCTCCTTGTTATATCAGTTAGTATGGTTAAGCTCAACTCCTTGTTATATCAGTTAGTAAGGTTAAGCTAAGCTCCTTATTATATCATTTATTATGGTTTAGCTAAGCTTCTTGTTATATCAGTTAGTACGGTTAAGCTAAGCTCCTTATTATATCAGTTAGTATGGTTAAGCTCAACTCCTTGTTATATCAGTTAGTATGGTTAAGCTAAGCTCCTTATTATATCATTTATTATGGTTAAGCTAAGCTCCTTGTTATATCAGTTAGTATGGTTAAGCTAAGCTCCTTGTTATATCAGCTAGTAAGGTTAAGCTAAGCTCCTTGTTATATCAGTTAGTATGGTTAAGCTAAGCTCCTGATTATATCATTTATTATGGTTAAGCTAAGCTCCTTGTTATATCAGTTAGTATGGTTAAGCTAAGCCCCTTGTTATATCAGCTAGTATGGTTAAGCTAAGCTCCTTGTTATATCAGTTAGTATGGTTAAGCTAAACTCTTTGTTATATCAGTTAGTATGGTTAAGCTAAGCTCCTTATTATATCATTTATTATGGTTAAGCTAAGCTTCTTGTTATATCAGTTAGTATGGTTAAGCTAAGCTCCTTGTTATATCAGTTAGTATGGTTAAGCTAAGCTCCTTATTATATCATTTTTTATGGTTAAGCTAAGCTCCTTGTTATATCAGTTAGTATGGTTAAGCTCAACTCCTTGTCATATCAGTTAGTATGGTTAAGCTAAGCTCCTTGTTATATCAGTTAGTATGGTTAAGCTAAAATCTTTGTTATATGAGTTAGTATGGTTAAGCTAAGCTCCTTATTATATCATTTATTATGGCTAAGCCAAGCTTCTTGTTATATCAGTTAGTATGGTTAAGCTAAGCTCCTTGTTACATCAGTTAGCATGGTTAAGCTAAGCTCCTTGTTATATCAGTTAGTATGGTTAAGCTAAGCTCCTTGTTATATCAGTTAGTATGGTTAAGCTAAGCTCCTTGTTATATCAGCTAGTATGGTTAAGCTCAACTCCTTGTTATATCAGTTAGTATGGTTAAGCTCAACTCCTTGTTATATCAGCTAGTATGGTTAAGCTCAACTCCTTGTTATATCAGTTAGTATGGTTAAGCTCAACTCCTTGTTATATCAGCTAGTATGGTTAAGCTCAACTCCTTGTTATATCAGTTAGTATGGTTAAGCTCAACTCCTTGTTATATCAGTTAGTATGGTTAAGCTAAGCTCCTTGTTATATCAGCTAGTATGGTTAAGCTCAACTCCTTGTTATATCAGTTAGTATGGTTAAGCTCAACTCCTTGTTATATCAGTTAGTATGGTTAAGATAAACTTGTTATATGTATTAGTATGGTTAAGCTCCAATGCATATCATATCAATCACTACGTTTTAGATCCACTTCTTTCTGCATCAGTTAGTATTGTGTTGACAGATCCGGTTATGCCCATGTTTACAACCACTACAAATTCATCTTACCAAAATAAGTGATTGGGTTCTTTGACATACTGTAGTTTTAATCAAATATGATTGCATTCTAACACTGAAAAGCATTGACGCAATTGTTGCGTATGATATTAAGTAGTGTAATGTTATTATATTTTTCCTTATCAATAATGCACTTCAAATACGGTCACCTATCATCTCCCACAACAAAATAATTTGACTTTGATATATATATATATATATATATATATATATATATATATATATATATATATATATATATATATATATATATATATATATATATATATATATATATATACATTATATGAAATATTTAGCCGTTTGAAATCAGGTGGAACTACCAAAGAAATAACTATTTGATTTGGTATATGTTTTATAATGCTATCTGGTTCTCTAATCCCATTATGTTTTCCTTTTCCTTATCAGGTATTCAATAATTACCCGATATACAAACGTTCACGTAATACTTTACATCTGGCTTAGAATCTAATTGGTTAGCAATACATTTATGTCGCCACATTACGTACATGATCGACATTTATCAATATATAAATTTTCTAATGCACTAGTTAATTCTGAGATAACTACAAATAGCTCACTGTATGAAAATACTAGTGAAACTGAAAGAACGTAAAGTTGAAATGAAAGAAAGATATATGTCCGATGTTTTTTTTACATATTGTACAGACACCATGTAATTGGAGAAGCTGTATCGATATGAATATCAAGTCCATCACCTATGGGCAGATGGAAAACTACGGAACAGGTATAAGTGGCCAGTACTGTGGGGAAGGAAAGGTCTGCCACGTGGGTGATTGTATGACCTGGGCGGAGACGGGGCTTGACGCGTCCCTCTTTATTGTGGATCCTGGGGGATGGGGAACATGGCAAATGTGGACAGAGTGTTCTCGGACATGTGGCAGAAGCGTGCGGTTCCGGAGGAGAATCTGTGACACTCCCAAGTACCGTTCTGTCCATCTTCTTTCTATCTGTGTATATGTATATTTATTTTACAGACCGATTACCGAATCGTTAGCCTTTTGTCACATATAATCACAAGGGACTTATTATTTCTGGTGTTTTGTGCTTTATTATATAAGGAGCATATTGTAAATGCTATTTATGTATCCGACATATTTACTATAAAAAGGGAAACATTTAATCCTGTCGCTTAAAAAAGGAAGGAAAAAAAACCCACCACGTTACGGCTAATTTATATATACACTCTTTGATATGCTATACGAAATTACTATCCTCTTCACACTGCATTTTTATGCTACACTCTTCATTCCAATTGCTTTGCTACACCTTCAGTGTATTGCTATACTGCTTTCCTAATCACGTCCCTTTCATTTCTAAATTACCTTGCGACACTTTTCAACTCAACTATTCACTCTAAATTGCTGTGGTACATTGTTAAACTCCACTCTGTATTGCTATATTGCACTGCTACACTCTATATTGCTGTGGTACATTGCTACACTACAGCCTACATTACTATATTATACTGCTTCACTCTAGATTGTTGTAGTACATTGCTACACTACAGTCTATATTGCTATATTATACTGCTACACTCTAGATTGTTGTAGTACATTGCTACACTCAGTCTATATTGCTATATTGCACTGCTACACTCTATATTGCTGTAGTACATTGTTAAACTCCACTCTGTATTGCTATATTACACTGCTACACTCTATATTGCTGTGGTACATTGCTACACTACAGCCTATATTACTATATTATATTGCTACACTCTAGATTGTTGTAGTACATTGCTACACTGCAGTCTATATTACTATATTATACTGCTACACTCTAGATTGTTGTAGTACATTGCTACACTCCAGTCTATATTGCTATATTGCACTGCTACTATCTATATTGCTGTAGTACATTGTTAAACTCCACTCTGTATTGCTATATTACACTGTTACACTCTATATTGTTGTAGTACATTGCTACACTCCAGTCTATATTGCTGTATTACATTACTGCACTCGTACATTGCACTCCACGCTGTACATTACAACAAACTTTATATTACATTGTTCAAATTGTATTAATAGCATGATTTTTTAAAAATATATATTGTTATATAACTGATAATCATAAGCATCTAAGAATGGCTATGTTTTGTAATTATACGTTATATCTATTTCAAACGGTGGTTCGAAAATGATTTGTAGGATATTTTGGCCATAACATTTGAATATTTGTGAAATGAATAAAAACCAGGAATTATTATTTTTAGATTATAAATTAAAACTCGAAATTCATTCTATGTCGACGTTCTTGAGTGAATGACCCTCATTTAAATTAAATAAATGAATGCGTTATTCGGCTTCCTTGAGACGAAAATACAATATGTCATAGATAACTCTACTTGAGAATGTCAAACAAAACTTGTGGAGATAATTATATTACCAACGTCCATTTTACAGACCAAGGAACTCTCCGCCATGTGAGGGGGACGAATATCAAGCAATGTTCTGCAATATGCAGGTGATTATAACATAAAATGCTAATTTCTTACTCACCAAGTATTTTCATGAAGTAATATATATCGTATGATAAATTCATACTTGCCAATTATTTTGCCTAAAGTAATGACATTAAATAATGCTAATTGTATACTTGCCAAGTATTTTCAGTTTTTGATGTACTGAAATGCATAAACTGTACGCAATAAATCTAATACATTTCTTACCTTTACATCCTTGGCGGTTAATAAATGTATGGATGATATCATAACCATACAGCCATGTCACAGACATGATCAATATTCCTTGTATGCTAAGCCATAATCGCAAATTACATATTTCATTGGAAGACTAAGCACTACAAGAAACCCTTTGGAATTTTTGGCCTGGTCTTTGCAACTTTCATTTATTAATTTTGTTATTTTACTTTTATTGGGAGGGGGTAGATTACATATATAGTAATAAAGAAATAAATCAAAGTTTTAATATTTTTTTTTATTCCAGCCGTGCATTAATGACAGCTCTGATACTTCAGTTCTAATCAAGCAGCGGGCTGGAGAAGTTTGTACTGGCCTCATAGCATCTGGTGCTTTCAGCGCTGACCAGTACGATGGCTCTGGAAATCGCTTTCACTACATGGGTAAAAATCTCATCAACAGGCCTTTAAAAGGCATATATACAATTATTTTGCCATACATATTAATGAAAATTAAAAGATAAATGCACAATTGCAAAATCTAACACATGCATGTTTAGATCTCGTTAGGATTCCTATGGCTGTAATGACTTTAGAACAAAGATATGAAGTGGAGAGACTTAATGCTGAATGTTCGGTTAGTAATTTAGTTACTAGCAGTTTTAAACCCCACTCTGGTTAATATATATTGCTACAGTTTAATGCGAATGGAAAGTAATAGGTTTACGAACATATCTGTATATCTTCCTTGTTGTCTTAAGTACATCGCTGAAGAACTTCATGCGATTTTAAGAAATTTCCAGTTGTGTAGGTTGTGGGCAATCACTTTCATCAAAAACCAAAAGTGCAGTTTCAGCTCGATATAATGGCACACGTACGAAAGACGAAAATGTATGTAGCTTCCTTTTCCTATGCAACATGTTGTAAGCATGACGAGAGTAAATATGGATAGTTCCGCAGTACAACAATATGGGCTCAGTGGCATAGATGCTCAGACATCACACAGCATTCAGAAAATATTCTTTGAGTTTGAATAACTCAACGAAACTAATACCAACAGGTGTTGAGCGTATATTTGACTATCTCTTTTCAACAGAATATGCGACCTGCGAAGTGACATGCACTCCCAAGAATGGCTACAGTCCCAGCGTCATCCAGCGGTTTGGTCTGATGCCCGACGGGACACCCTGTAGTACGAGTAGTTTGGAACCAACTTATGAGGACACCATTGGAGCACCCGGGTCGACTGGGAAGGTTACAGCCTGCCTTCAGGGGTATTGTAAGGTGATATTCTAAGATACGAGTAAATCAGTACTCTAAACTACTACTACTACTACTACTACTACTACTACTACTACTACTACTACTACTACTACTACTACTACTACTACTAATAATAATAATAATAATAATAATAAGTTGTGACATCCTTCTCGAAACCTCAAAGTTGTTGATAGTTTGAGTAATATGAATTAGTTATATTTAATTTTAATTCGTTTTGAAGAATTATTTCGCAAGACATTTTGTAATTTTCTTTCAATAATTTAATTTGATATAACCATTGCTACTTTTCCATTATTTGTTTTGATTCCAAGAGCTATTCACGCATATTAGGAAATTACTATTTTCGTTCAATTACAGCTTTTAAAATAAATTCTGATCCGTCTAACTTGTACACTTACTATAGTAACGTCTTTATCGATGTTTAGTTTTCATGATAAACCACTCCACATATATAGCACCAGTTTTCATTCAATGCAGAACAGCTGAAATTAAGTTTCTAAACATATGTTTTTTTATGTCATATGAATTACAATGATGATAACTCGTTTTATTTCGTTTATCGGTTTCAATAAAAGAGTAAACGAAGCACTGCTTTTAGATTTTATAAATTTAGTCTCGAACCTTTATGTTTGGTAATTGGTAATACGCATTTAGTTTTTGGTCGCTAGTGGTTTGCTTTAGTTCAATTGTCGTAACACTCATTTACAGACGAGTAACATTTTTTGTATATTTATCATAACGGTAAATAACTTGCGTGGAAGGTTGTTTCTATAGTTCTTTTGTGATAATATATTTTACCTCTTAAAAGAAATCAGAACTGACATCTTTCCTCTGACACACAGATTTTTAACTCAATCCATTGCAGGTGTTTGGTTGCGATGGGACCTTGAGTAATAAAGTTCGAGACAAGTGCGGTGTGTGTGGGGGAGATAACTCTACGTGTTATGTATATGAAGGTGTATTCTTGCATAATACAACTATGGGTAAGTTGTCTGGTACGACTTCATGGTCATATACTAAGTAACAGAAAAAGCAAAAAAAAAAATATTTTTAAAACTTTAATAATTAAATTTTTAATGTTAAAAATAAAAATGTGAGAGGAACTTAAAGTTATAGGGTTAATCCAAAATAATCCTGAAAAATTAAATGACAATCAAATAAATAAAAAGTTCCGTATAATATCAAAACCGTAAGTGTACCGTTATGCCAGGATTCTGGTTGTTGTCAAAATGGCGTTGTCCAGAACTTTTCTCTCAAATGATGGCTAAAGACAACATATAACACGTCTGCAGACTTATAACGAAAATCAGGAAATGAGAATAACTCCAAATTATGAATGAACTAGATAGCTCATTTTCCTTATATAGAATTTATATTGTCACTATATTTCACAATATTACACCATGTGAAGGATTTTACGAAACATTTTTCCTCGTACTTTGCTTATTCAAGTGACCTACACCAACAAATGGAAAGCTACTGAATTCTTCTAGTATCGCCTAAACCCCATCATCCAATTAAATTAATGCAATAGCCTCAATTAAGTCTTATTATGAAACAGGACTAACCAGAATGGTTGCTTCGATTAAAAAAACAAAACACAGTTTGATGAAAGATTATGATATTAATTAATAAAAATATGTATTTCCTTTACAAGTACAGTGCTATTCTTTCACGCTCTAAATATACGACTCATTAAATTACTACACACAAACATTGGGAAAGCACAAATGTAATTCATACATTCAAACAACAAAGGTAAGATTTAATACATTTTCATGTAATTAAAGTGAGATTTAAATAATTTCATGTAATAAAGTAACTCAACTGAAACAATTGTACTAAACATGACTCGCGACTCAGTCATTTGTAAAGCCCGTATAATTCATGAATATGTATGCCTCAGATACTTGTCAAATCTTGTAAACGAATCATTTCGACCTGGTTCACGTGACCATTGTCAAACCGCACAGTTCTCATGAATTCTTGGGTTGGCACACACTTGTATTGGCGAAACACACCTTTCATGGATCACGCATGCGTATAAGTTTACAAATCAGCAGTTTCATCCTTGTACGGCTTTGATATTTACCCCCGCTTCCATCCCAATACATATTTACAGACCTACAGCCTGATATATCCGCACACACAATCGGACAGCTAAAATAAAACCAAACTGGTCACAATAACAGGTACGGAATTAAAATCTATAGATACATTCTACTAAATTAAACCCTTAATAGCAACTTGTAACAATTTACAAGTTCACAACGTTTCACAACCACGTAGTAGTAAAGGCAACATTTCACGCTACGACATTAAAAACTGAATATGCTTCAAATAAAGTAAACATGTAACACCATTATGACTGTAGAACAAAATGGAGAACGTACACCCCTTGACAAGATCCCAAAAATTTCAGTGTGTCAGTTAGAGAATAAACGTGCCTTAAATCTACAGGAGAATGAATATTATTAGTAATGGTAAAATACCCATGCATACCGAGCTGTTTTGTCTCAAGCGACAAGCAATCTACGACGAGATATATGCTTGTTCAGTCGCTTAACTAGAAAAAACAATTATCGATCCTAGATAACGTTGTATGCTAGTACGACGAAATTTATCAAATCGTTCCAAGGCGAAACCAATTTAGTTCATGCCTTATTTTGTGACATAGTAATTTTCAAGTAATACGTCAGAATCTCTTTGTAAATCCTGTGTAATTATATGCTCTTATTAGACTCGAGTCACATCTAACTAAATATATTCTGTACAATTTACAGGCATTATTAAGAATTACAGAATGCAACTAAATATCACGTAGCAGGAGTAACAAAAGTGTAGATATACATAACAAATCGTATTTTGTTTTTGTACTCTGTTTTACGTTTTCTATGGCTGTTTAGAACCCTGCTGTTTAAGTCCACATATAATTTCTAACCTGGATGCTGCACTACTTCTATTAAATGAATATGCAAAAATTTCCTTTCAACGACGTTTGTGTAACCTATGCATCTTAATACGCATCTTCAGAAATGTGGAAAAATGGTGTAGATGTGTCGACGAAATGTACTGACAAACATTTAATTTATATTTTAAATAATAAAATATTGAGTAAATAATTTATTCCGGCTCTCACGACTTGTTTGGTTTTTAATGTCTCCTTTATTTTGATGTCTGTGTCTACATTGAAAACATACTGATGGTCAATTATTATTGCATTGGTGCAAAGATTACTGCGTGTTATTGACACTTTCCTCATTTGCCGGTAAAATATCAAGATGAGCTAAACTATGATAGCAGTTGGTGTAGGAGAAATGGTGACATCGTAGCGTGTACCGTGTCTTTTCTTCTAAACATTGTATTAAGTATATTTTTCACAAGACTGATTCTTATTTTCAATGTTCTTAATAAAATCAGAGGTATGTAAAGGTCATGAGAGTTCTGGATCTCCGGTGTACATAAATCGATGGTCCTGACTGGACAGATGGTCAATTTGAAACATGGATGACCAGCAAATGGAAGTTAGAAAATGTTTGCCTTTGACTGTACGTTATTTACTTTACACTTGTATATGCAGAAATATTATACTTGTCATTTACCTTTCGTTTCCAACATTTCGTTTGCTTCTTTGATCTATTGCAAACAAAATGCATCCGTAAAAATCACAGTTTCGTATGATAGAATGTCTAGGGATAGGTGATATGATAGAAGGTCTAGGGCTAGTTGATACGATAGAAGGTCTAGGGCTAGTTGATACGATAGAAGGTCTAGGGCTAGTTGATAAGATAGAAGGTCTAGGGCTAGTTGATATGATAAAAGGTCTAGGGCTAGTTCATATGATAGAAGGTCTAGGCTAGTTCATATGATAGAAGGTCTAGGGCTAGTTCATATGATAGAAGGTCCAGGGCTAGTTGATATGATAGAAGGTCTAGGGCTAGTTCATATGATAGCGGGTCTTGGGCTAGTTGATATGATAGAAGGTCTAGGGCTAGTTGATATGATAGAAGGTCTAGGGCTAGTTCATATGATTGAAGGACTAGGGCTAGTTGGTATGATAGAAGGTCTAGAGCTAGTTGATATGATAGAAGGTCTAGAGCTAGTTGATATGAGTTCACAGGATGCACAGTATGGACGTCTGGGGTTTCAAGAGAAGCATTTAAAGGCTTGAGACACTCTGGGAACGCTTACAGAGAACTAAGATCATTTTTATATGAACTACGGACACACAACTTTTATGTTAAACATTCTTTCCATGTGACTTTAAAGAGCTGTGTGGTACTAATAAATATGAGACTATTGTTTTGTGTTGAATGTTCATTTATGTTCTAGTTGGGTTTTTTTGGGGGGTGGGGGGTGGGGTGGGGGGTTTTGGTAAGGTAACTTTCCTGAAGTATATCTGCATGATTGGGCTTCCAGGAATCTAAAACAATCTAAGAACCATGGGATGTTATTATTTTCCAATTGGCTACGATTGCTTTAAGAATGAGTGTACAATTGAACCCTTGTTATCCAGAACACTGTTGAAAAGACATAAAGGGTTTAATAAGTGTTGTATCAGATAGACCGATGAAGTAAGTACTGTAATCTTTAATTTAAAAATACGTTCAGGAATTTCATCTTGTACCCAATCATTTTTGTGAAATCTTCCACCTCATGTGCTCTTACTTATGGCCTTATTCTCATACCTTAAGCTAACTGATCCGGTGGTTTAGAGCATCCGCCGCAGAAGCAGGAAGTCGTGGGTTCCATCCCCGGCCGAGTCATACAATGACTTACAAACATGGTACAAATTGCTGCCCCGCTTAAGGCTCAGCATTAAGAGGTTAGTGTTAGGACTGGTAGGCCTGGCGTCAGAATAATGTGACTGGGTGGGACATCATGCAACATGTCTGAGTTATGATGCTCCAGTATTAGACATCACTACAAACTGCCTCACTACAGACATCGTATTGCTATGACTGAAAAATAGTTAAAGCTACGTTAAAAATCCTAATCAAACAAACACACACATACCTACACCAGATAAATGATGGAACTCGGAAATATCAAGCTGACCTCTAGAGCAATCGGATTAAAATAAGATCTTCACATTTCTGCGTGGAGATCGGACAGAAACCGTGAAGCGGATATGTTTTAGTGATCCATAGAACTATATGTCCGCTTATCATGTAGCAGACTGTCTGACTGTACATGCATGTTTTGAAGAGTTATCTTTGGAAACTATATGTTTCAAATGACACTCTTCACTTTAAAAACAAAAATTGAAAGCTGTGAATTAACATAGCTACTTATTTGTATCCATCGGATCTTCACGAAAAAATGATCTCATTTGAATGACCAACAGTTCGTAGACAGTATACAAGAGAATAGTACTGTGCAAACCTATATCACGTCAGAAGACCACATCATCTAGTGGCGGGTATTGTGGGATTCTGATATATTCGTTTACTATAAAATATATTTAATCTCTCTCTCTCTCTCTCTCTCTCTCTCTCTCTCTCTCTCTCTCTCTCTCTCTCTCTCTCTCTCTCCTTCCTTCTCTGGCCCTGCTTGTTGTTTGGATATAATAATTGGTGAAGCTGTTATTGTTTCTCATTTGATATCAAACTTAATTTTGCCCAAGGAAGGGACATCACACATTTTCGTTTTCTACTCCCAGGTGCGAGAGTTGTGGTGGCAACGCTTCCGAAAGGTAGCTGCAATATCCTCTTTTATTTCAACTGGGCAGATATGAAACAGAATTACCTTGGTAAATATTTATTGTGATATATCAATTGTAATTATTGTTTCAGTGTATTTTTAATGACCTAACTAGAGATTGATTTCATTGAAAGTTCCCTGCACTGAATAGAAATCCTAATATATTATACTGGTTATGAAGTAATTTTTGTCTTGTTTACAATTATGGCCCGCAATGAAAGAAAACAGGGGAAAATGTACTACTTGACCAATATGTCGAGCATTTTTACATACCATTCTTTGGTATCATATAATGTGGTTTAATGTTTTGAAAAGTGCTCACACTCACTGTATATCTCCTTATTGCATAAGCATTTCTTTGTGTTAAAGATCAGTACTCGAATTAACGTACAGTTTGACACATTGCCCTTATGGCTGGGGTTTTTGTCTATTGTACAGAACAGAATTTTATTGATTTAACGTATGCGGAAAAGCACTTACAAATATAAATCATAATTCATATAAAACATACTGTTGCAAAAGATAAATAAATAAATTAATCGAGGTAAGAATTTATATGTCAGATGTTTCAAGAACTTAACGTTTACCATTAAACCAAACATTTGATGTAATAGACATCAAATTTCACATATTAAGAAGAAAATAACTATTCAATGCATTTGGTTCTTATGATAATTGAAGGACATCATTCCATTTACACAGCCATTGCTGCATATTTCAATTTATTTAGCCATTTATGGAGCTTTTTAATTCAGATGTTATTTTCTCAAAAAGTTGCTAGTACAATGTAAAACATGTAGGCTATTCAAATATGTCATTCATGTTTGTTTGTATATGTCTTTAAAAATTTCATAGCATGCAGCATAAATAGGCATGGTCGAAGCTGTCGTGAATTCTTCAATTTATTGGACTCTCTGGACAATATATTCATTTATGCTATGTGCAATCATTAATTGGTCTTGCTGAAAGAGTAAAATATGAATTTCCGATCACCCTTTTTAAATATTCAGTTACATTCATTGAGATCATGAATCGTCTATTCTGTAGAATAATTACAAAGTTTTAATTAAGGCTGTTAAAGATGATTAGTTGTCTGTTTTTGGTCTGCCCTATACATACTGAAAAAGGAATACCCAAGATGAATACAGTATTTTCTCTAGCAAGGAGCTACTGCCTAGTTTAGCCCATGAAATAATTATATATTTGATCCAATTTAGATTTTAGATATAACAAATAGATATATCATAATGCATAATCATCATTAGTTTTATATCCTGTAATTGCATTGAAATATGAGAGTAAGTGATATTGGTCGAGAAAGTACTTTTCCTTTCCACTATTCCCTGTCGCCTTTTAAATCGGGATATTTTTCAATTGTCTTTGTGCGTCATGTACATTTAAGATAACTTTCGATATAGTTGACTTTGGGAGTGGTGCTATACTTGATAAACATCACAATTATATTAACGTTCATTTGAAAGCGATTTATCAGCAATCTGAAATAAATCTTCACTAATTTTAACGGCAGAATATGAAAAGACTGCAATTCCGTTGAGAAGAAAAATTAATGTTCCATGGGTATAAAAGCATTTAGTCTGACAACGAAACACGCTGAAATTCCAGTACAGATTTTACCAAGTCTTTGTGAGTAATTGTCCGCAAGGCTTTGGGAAAAATATTATGCTTTTAGTAGTTTGTCTCTGATAGTAATGAAAATGTTTCAAGAAAACTTGAATAGCAGTTATTTCAATAATTCTTCGTAGAACAGTACCCGCAATGTTCTGTAAAAATGGTTAATTTGCGCAAAATGTTTCCTTTTCACGGTTCTGCAGTAATTTGCACTTCTAACCCAAACTGATATCATCATTATTTGACCAGCTCAAACGTTATTGACAGATAAAGTGTTCAAATTTGTGCTTATCAATTTTAAGGTGATGAATTACTTTTTCATGAAACGGAATCATTATTTCTATTAAACAGTACTACAGTGAAATATAAATTTAAAAATGATTGATTGGTAATTTACCTACATGCATATTGCTCGACTGGAAACATTCTAAAATAATTTAGATACTGAGGCACGCAAATATGTATTTCCTGTTTTCGTTTGTTACGATAAATGCATCTAGTTCCTTCCCAACAAATAAATATATTGTCTTTCATTATTAAATAAATATATTGTCTTTCATTATTAATTTTGTGTTGAGATATTTATTGGATACATTAGTATTTTTCAATTTTTTATACGTATTACTCTTGCTGTAATGTGAAGGACACCCAGTGAGAACTAAATGCTTTGATGTTTTTATTAGAACACGTAATTAGGAAACACATCCGAGGACGAAAGCATATTTTAAAATCACCTTGTTTGCTTTTTAAATTCTTATCCTTACCATCAAAACTTAAATATCAGGGAACATGACAAAGGAGGGATTTCGTAGCACCTGAAATTCAATGTGCCACGCCTAAATTTACTTAACGAAAGTAGAGAAGCAATTATAATTCATATTTTTTGAACTAATTAGCGTAATCAGCCGTTTGTGTTTGACTTTCAGACCAATGTTCAGTATTGACAACGTGTGCATGATTTTATAGTTCAGTAAGTAGGAAAACAACGTGATGTAAATAATAATGCACTGTTAATGTTATGGAATAATGTTTAACACAGACAACTATTCTCAACATGCAAATGGATCATTTTACTATTCCAGTTAAGGTGTAAGAGATGTATTGTTGTCAGTGACATACATTATTGAACAGCCTCATTTTCGTTCAGTTGATTTGTGGCATCTTATCTCCAGTTTCAGATAGTTTCAAATGTTTCATTGCAGTGCTATTTCATAGTTCTTATTTAATTTGTGTTATGTTTCTCTCAAAGAATTATGGTCTGGTGATGAAAAAGCGAAGCCAATTATCGCATCCGTGATCGCCGGTACCTCTTCTGTATATGATAACAGGCAAAACCTGCGTCAATTTGCTGGAACGAAATGGACGTACTTTTTTGCTGCACAATATTTGTTTGCCGAGGGACCAACAAACGAAACCGTTAAAATAAAGGTAACATTGTTGGTATAAGACCAACGCAATTTGAACTTGAATATCTACAACAACTTGGAGTCTAACAGAGATAACCATATTGAAAAACGCATACATACACATCATACCGGCTACTGCCACTGGACTAATCTTCATTAATGCCTTCTATAATAATAATAATAATAATAATAATAATAATAATAATAATAATAATAATAATAAATATTATTATAATAATTATAATAATTGTATTATTATTGTTATTATTATTTTATTATTATTATTATTGCTATTATTATGATTATTATTATAATTTCTATTTTTCTTTCTTCTTTTTGTTAATATTATTACAAGAAAAACCAAGCTGAAGGTCAAATTTTCAAATCAGTCTTAAATAGAAGAATATCAACTGTACGTTGCCAAATCATTTATTTTATTCACTAATTAATTGTACTATCAATTTCCCGATGTGAATAAATTATATACACACATATATATATATATATATATATATATATATATATATATATATATATATATATATATATATATATATATATATATATATATATATATATATATATATATATATATATATATATATATATATATATATATTCCATTTATTGCTCACTGCACTCATTATTGTTTGTTTTGTTTTCTAGTTTCTTATTGCCTACCTAATAGAAAATATGCAGACAAATCATTGATAATATAATTTACATGTACGTTACAGCTTTATCAAAATTCAAAAATACCAAATACTGGCGTCAAGTATGGATACTCTATACCTCGACCACAACCCCAAACTACCACTGGTAATCTCTCTCTCTCTCTCTCTCTCTCTCTCTCTCTCTCTCTCTCTCTCTCTCTCTCTCTCTCTCTCTCTCTCTCTCTCTCTCACACACACACACACACACACACACGCACACACACACACACACACACACACACACACACACACACACACACACAATTGCAGGTGACAAATATGGCAATTAAGAATATTTTCACCGCCTGTGTTAGTGTCAACATTGCACGTCTTATAATTATTTTACAGTATGTACGTAGCGTAACGGACGTTTTTGCCTCTGCAACATGAGAATTTTCAAACGCCGATATTTAGATAGGAAAACTGAACTTCATGCTCATTGACAGGATATGCTTTTTCCACACAAAATCGATTTGCATTACCATTTTTCTCATAATGGGGCCATAACATATATGGAAATGCTGTACAAGTGAGTTGTCAGCCGAACAAAAAAAGCTTTTTTGAATTGAAATTTAGAACTAAATTCGTTTTGTTCACAATCATTTTGTACAGCTCCTATATACTAATAGATTTTGTTGAAGCACTGGCAAAATGAAACCATCAATAATTTCGCATTTTAAAAGCAACCAAAATGTTAATTTGATCATATTAGCGTGTTAGTCAATGCTTGATTTGTCAGTACGGGCATTTTGTCACCGATCCTTAACTACTTGTAAAACGAATATTAGTTAGTGAAATATCAGCATCCGCTTCAAACTTTCTGATATTAATCATTCGAGATTTACTCAAGAAAATAATATAGTGAAACTTTAAAGCTTGTGAACCTGATGAAAATAAATTAATATTTGTACCCTTGAAATGGCCCCTATAACTGTGTAGGATTATTGATGTATTTGTCAAATGTATATAAATTAAACTATTTAACCTACAATAAAGGTAATTTTCCAATTCAAAACAAACTTGTATAACTTTCAAGTTAATATTACGATATATCTGATAAACATTAACCCGGGTGGGAGGGTGCTATTGCAAGCAAGCTCAAAGTTTATGTTCCTTAATTAAAGCAAGCATGTACTTCAAAGATTGCATACACTACATATAACTATTTCTACACCAAGATTATCTCATTGGAAATATGTATTCAATATTACAGCATGCACAATAGGTATACATGACGTTTCTTTGGTTTATTCATGTACGTGCTACATGCATCATGTTTCAGTTTGGTGTTAAGGGGCAAAGGTCACAAGCTATATTGTTTTCAAATTTTGTATTACACACACACACACACACACACACACATATATATATATATATATATATATATATATATATATATATATATATATATATATATATATATATATATATATATATATATAAAGTGGTATTTTACAAACATGACATATAAACAAAGAATCATGAAACAACATGTAAATAGGATTGTTGTAAGATCATTGATATGTCTTCTTTTCATTAGTTGTGATAGCTACCACCACTGAGCTAAGTCGTAGTTCTAAACCCGTGACAGACCACAAACCCACGTATATCGAGTATTCAGTACCAACAGCAACTGCACCAACCACAACTGTAAGTATATAATGCAAAACTATGTGTGCATGGACAATTGTTCTCTACTGTTCGGTGTCCTCGGACACATTTTATTAATCTACCTAATGTTCTAACGTTATATACTTCGCCTGATACTTCAAAATGGTAATCTTATTAATTCAGGTGTAACTTTGTAGAAGCCTACTTTGTTCAATACTTCGATACTAACATAGTCTTAAAAAATTTGTCAGATGCTACTTTCCGCCTTGAAAGAGAACGGTTTGATAAACACTGCTTTGGCACATTACGGTTCAGAAAAATAGAGACGACTTAGTTTGTATGACATATCTTCTTAATCACTTGCAAATCGATTATTTTGTGTGAATCTCTTCCAAGCCTTGGCAAAAGATTACATTTTTATTGCAAATTAAATGTGTATATTTAGGATGCAGTCCTGTTGCATCGTCAGAATAAGTATTGTTGTTTGTTCCTTTTCCTTGGCGGCTTACAAGCAGCATTATATGGGAAAAGATTGGTACCCCTCATGAAATGGCGAGTGAACAATAACTGGGTTCGGGGAAAATAATGTGGAAGTATTTTTTTTATCGATGGGCTCATCATGTTTATAATCATGCTTACGGTTTTTTTTATTGTTAGATTGCATTCATCTGTTACTTTGCCATTTAATAATACTTACAGACTTTTTAAGCATCGTAGCTATAGTTATGTACACACAAGCCTGTGAAACGTTTGAAATGCCTGATATGTTTCAAGACTAGATAAAAAGCACGAACGACAAATGATAGGATACCTAGAGATACGTAAGGCACCAATAAACCTGTCAGATTCTAAATATCACGTGGAACCGTGCTCGTAAATATCTGCTTCATAATATACTAATGACATGAAAGCACATTTGATTATTGATTTGCTTTCTAGGACAACTAAGATAAATGATCAATTCAAAACGATATGTCTTAACTGGTTGTGTAGGTTATTTATCCTGCAAAGAAGCTATCTACGCCTTAAGATCAACAGAAGATGAAACTCTGTAATTTTAAAATTGCCACATATTAGGCTATCAACGCTAAGCATTTATTATTTACCCCATCCCTATGGATGCTGTAGAAAATTAATTTTCAATACCTCATATACAAACACACATCACACGATAACAAAGCAGTTATGTACTCATCTTGCAAATAAATCCTCTGGCATAATGTCGCGGAAGACTAACAGGAGCATATGCCACAAATCTTGCACCAGTGTCTCATATGCAAACAGAGCAACATTCTGGACACATATATGTCGAACGTTTGCCACACGTATGGCATTGTAGCAGTACAGAGTTCTAGCAGATGTCTCATACTGCTTTAACACTCATGCAGCAGTATTTAAGTACATAGGTCTGAAAAACTATTGGCATGGCTTTGGCAACACCTGCGACATATTTGGAGACAGTTATAACACATGGATGGTAGATCGAAAATATGGCTTTTTTACGGCATACAGAACGGAAACACTTAAAGTTTAGGTTTAATTTTACAATTCAACTAAGAAAGTTGTCAATACAAAATGTTTTATTTACCATACTATATATGTTGTGAATGTGTATTTCTTGTTTTTCTAGTACCTGTTTAAGGATGTAATTGACATCACAACTGAGTTCATATTATAATCTCAATATCTTCACTATGAAGTTGGCATAACTGATTACATCTGATTATTTGAATATGGTACCTTTGCGAATATCCTTTTGGATTACATTTCGAGGTATCTACCTAGATACTTCAACTTGTGGGCATAATAATGACGAGTATTTAGTTTAAATATGTTGAAAGTGACCTTTATGGCTAAAGAAGTAACAAATAATTAATTCATAATTATATTTGTTACCAATTATCCGAAGATAATTTCAGGATCACCATAGGAACAGCTAACATGATAAAATAATATAATAGTATATATCGAAATATCTCTGGGCCATCACACTATACCGTAACCACTAAACAATATACACACAACAATATATCAACACACACAACATCATAAATCCAAATACATTAGAGATTATATCAATCTTTTGAAAACTTGCACACACACTCACACTCCACCACGTTCTGTGCTGTCAAAACCATATAATTGTATTTATTGATTATGACATTACAACAACTGTATTTTTTAACTTGTGTTTAAATTAGTCTATGGACTCAAACTAATTTACAGAAAAGAGAGACAATCAACAATGTTTGCGGTGTGGTAGTTTTTTGGTGATGTCTAGCACTGAGGCATCATACGGCATGCATGCAACATTATGTCCCACCCACTCTCATTATCCTGGCATTAGGCCGACCAATCCTAACACTAACCTCTTAATGCTAATGCCAAGCGAGGCAGCTGTAGTTACCATTTTTGTAATTCTTTGGTATGAATAGGCCAGGGATCGAACCCACGACATCTCGCTCCCGCAGCAGACGCTATAACCACTAGGCCACCGGAGTGGTTTTTGATCTAGTGTTTAGAGCGTCTGTCTTTGATGCAAGAGGTCGTAGATTCGATCATCTGTAGAATCATACCAAAGATCTACAAATATTGTAAAAACAGCTGCCTCGCTTAGCGCTCAGCATTTAGAGGTTAGTGTTAGGACTGGTCGGCCTGGTGTCAGGATAATGTGACTGGGTGGGGACATCATGCTACATGTCTGCGGCATGATGCCTCAGTGCTAGATATCACTATAAACTGCCTCAATGCAGAAATCGTAGCGATATGACAGTACAATTGTTAAAGCAACGTTAAAAATTCTAGTCAAACAAACAAACTAACCACTAGATCACCGAAGCAGTAGCAAGATTTTGTAACATTCAACGAATACTTTATTTCATAAAATTCAAAATGAAATTTTAAGATCTTACATTATTGTAAATTAAATCCCAAATAGTCATAACAGGTAAATCAAAAGCCCAAACGCACGAGTTCCAAATGAATAACATTGGTATTCCAAATCAAATCCAATATTTAATGTGAGGATGTGCTTGTAATCTCCAATGTGCTAGTATGTCGATGGCTTGTAATGTGCTTATTATTAACAGTCATTTATGTCTCAGAATAATATATGTAAAATGATGTACTTATCTAAATTTGCTATAATTTTAATTAAATGGTTTAATCCACTAACATTATTGAACACTTTGTAATTACAAAGGCGAGATATTAAGGCTTTGATGAATAAGCTCAATGTAACCAACATCGTATACTCCTCCACTAGAACTAGCATGCAATTACAAATTTCTAAAAATATCCCGTCAAATTAATAGGAAATGTCCTTTCTGGTCCGAAGCAATGCGGTATCTTGGAATTAAACTATTGAAACATGTTTTTAATTAATATATAAATATCTGAATATTTAATGTTAGACAAAACAGCTATGTATTATATTACTTACAAAATAAATTGCACTGGTCAGGTAAGCCATTAACATGATTTTGGACATAGGTCAAGTATAAAATACAGACATAAATAACATATAATCATGGAGAGAAGCCAATTAACAATACAAAGTAAATATACATAATAATATCCTGTCAGCACTCATATTTTGTAAATGTCAAAGTACCCCCAAAGGTATACTTATAGCAACTTAAAAAGTGATTGTTAATGCCTTTTCAGCAAAAACAATTGTTCTAGCAAAGAATACATTTGTTTCTTTATATATTTCTTTTTTGCTGGCGTTAACAAAAATAAAATTAATTCTTATTTAAATCAATCTTTCGGAAATTGTTTATGTAGACTAAAGACGTGGACTGCAAGACATACTATTTTTGGGTAATTATTTTCTGCCAACAAATACCACAATAAGGACACATAAAACGCTATGGATTTAAGATGTCATACTGTAGTTTGACTTTAGGGAAATTAAGGAATCTTCGACCACATTACCGAAGAGTTTGTTTGTACACCGTTGTTATTTTGTTTTAAATACGACTCTAATATTTCAGATATGCAAACTCTCATCCAGCTTTGATTTGCAAAAATGAATATTTGTTTGACCATGACTAATTACCCGTATAAAAATAATACATTGCAAACCCTATATACATTAACTTGAATGCAAGTTAGCGAAATTTTAGGAGGATTTACGATACGTAGATTTCTGTATGATATCTTTTGCACTAGCTTTGTTCATTTCACATGCTACCTTTTGGTTTTAGCACGCCTGTCAGACAAAAAGGGAAGGAATATTTTCTTGGTCAATCTCGTAACTAAACACTTCTAATGTCTGATCACAAGAGTTGATTGTCACACGTAGCCCAGACAAGTGACGTCAGTGTCACAATACTGAAAAATACTAGCACACACCTTCTGGAGTATGGCTGGTATGCCCCTAACCTCGCAGCTAATGTGTGTAATATGCTGAAGTACATTGGTGTACACTTGCACAGCCATAGTTACGTAAGAAGAAGCAGTCTCATATCACTATAAAAACCATCAACCGAAAAGAAATGATGTATAAAAGTACAATGTAAACGAGAAATGTCAGCGAACACAATTTTCTGTTACCAATATTAGCAGACAAACAAACTTCGATGATGATCCTCATTCTGCTAAACTTGAGACGGAAAGGAGACAAATATCAGCTTGGGCTTTGGCAAACAAAGTAATGAGCGGAAAATAAATTTGCATCAGTCTTCAATTGTTATGCTATCCACATAGGCCCCGAGTGGTCGAGTGATCTAAAGCACTCTCTGTTACGGATCATTTCCATCTCACCTCACCTCTATCTGCGTGGGTTCGAGTCTCAGATTCGGCCAATGTGGGTATGCGAGACAGCTGCCAGCAGCTTCTCGTGGGTGGGTGGTTCTTTCCTGGAGTTTTCCCGGGTTCTTCTTCCACTGTTAATACTGGCCGCCATGTATAGCTTATCGTGTACTGAAAAATGGCTTTAAGTACTAAAACAACAACAACAACATGCTTTCCACATAAATAATTGCATACAATGACAGTTTCGTTCCACAATATATTCAAGCGGTCATCAAAGTTTATTTCTCATTTCAGGCAATACATATTATTCCAGAAGTGTATTTGTGTTGTTAAAATATATTGTATTAAATGGGCTCACTTTATGATCTAATAATAATAATAATAATGAAGACTTTGTGTTAAATTTTGTATAAAATTTTAGTTTCACCGTGGCCCACCTGCATTAAGTGATTTTTTTTGTTGTTGCGATAGTTGCTTCTTCTAAACTATAAAATGCTTCGATTTTATTTATTAATAAAATTATGTAAACAAATGAGGATTACCATTTTGTCTAGACGTTATTGCAAGTTGAAAGAAAATCATATGAAAGATATTACTTGGTTTAGCAAGAAGACGGTTTAGCAAGAAGACGGTTTAGCAAGAAGACGGTTTGATTGTTAAGTTGTGCAACAATGACATTACAAACACTTTTCAAAGTTCACATACAAAAACGACTTGTTGAAAACGTAAATACCTTTGATTATTTCATGATTTATGTCTGAATAGCTATTACAGGTTCTATGTATGAATCATCTGCATAAATATATTATATACAAACGTTTGTGTTACTCAGCCTTAGCTTTCAAACATTCGAAATAAAACCGTGACTATGACATTTTATCAAAAGCTCCCAGTTGTTCTTTATAAACATTCACGTTTAATATGTTGCTAATAATCACCCTTTTATGCAATCACTTCAGTGCAAAGTGCCATGTCGAGACGACAAATGCCACAAGCGATGTGAACGAGACGATGCGGTCATATCCTCAGCAGGTAATACAAACAAGCAAATGTCATATGTCCTTCAACGTATGATCAATGTTTTAAATGTACCCGCTATGACATGTATATGATACCAGTCGCTAATCTAGGTCATCACTGTAATCACGGGACCTCCAGTTAAACAAAGAATACATACTTGCAACGGAATTGGTAGCTTGAGGTAATTCTGACATGCCTATGAGGTGATAACGGATAGTTTTGGGTCGGATACGCAATATTTTCATCAACATACATTCTCTTGACTCTCCGTTACCGAATCGGGAACAACACATTCTTGACACAATAATCATTTCCTGAACGCTTTCTGGCATGCCACGTAACTAATTTTATTTTATTTTTGATATTTGTTACATATATCTTTGTGTGAAAGCAATGTTAGTAACTACATTTAGAGTGCCATCCATACATTATAATAACAGTATTGAGATTGTATATTGAACCATGATATGAAAATATATCCGAAATATACGGTTTTTTTTATATTTCAGATTTGTTCTATCCCCCTTTGATGGTGTTGATATTACGTGTCTTACTCGTGATGACGGCACATCTATATTAATAAGGACAATCAAATGTAATTTTGTATAAATTTAAACATGGCACGAATATTGCTGGATTGACTATGGCACTGTTGTTTTTTCTTTCTCCAAATTATATGCAATATGCATGCAGTTGCGACGAAGCTGTATGGAATGTCGTGGTACATTCGCCCTATGCGATCAAAATGTAATGAACAAGAAATATTTCATACCTTTAAGTTGGATAAGATGAAACTGTATCTCTTGTTTTCATAATAGTAAAAAAACATAAACAGTAGCTACTTTCGCACAATCAGCATAATTATTCATAAGCTCAGTAGTTATTAATCGTTACTGGAAAACAATCACACGTGTTTTCTTTTCGATGCATAATTTTAGTATTAAATTTCTTGTAAGCAGATGACTACTTATGTATTTCATGTACACTGATACGTAGAAGCAATTTGACGTAATAATCTATTTCTACAGGACTATAGTTGAAATATCACTTTACGAAATGACGCCATTTATATAGATTTTCCCCACTTTTATTTAGGTAAGTTCAGTCTATTTAACGTAGAAATAAATTAACTTCCATTTTAAAAACGGTTACGTGTCTGAAAAAGAAGTAAATAGATACGTTTTATGATTCTGCTAAACAGACAGGACTGAAATTTATTATATTATCAAGTGGAAGATATACTATTCAAACGCAGTGATTTCCCTGTATTCCATTCTTCAGAGGAAGCATGCTATTGACCTTAATGGAAATCTGGGGTTCCAGGAAGAGCACAGAAGGCATTGTTACAAATCCAGAAATACATAAAATGATAGGGTGGTCTACCTGTACTAGACTGCATGTTCCGTGATCCTCAAGATCCAGTGGTAGACATTGTGGTGATTTAGAAAGAGTTGATTGAACTTCGAAATCTGGGACAGAAACAGAAGCATTACATTTGCTGTTACCGAATTGAAAAAAGTAGCTAATATAACGGATTAAAACCAATTTGACAATATGAAATTTTTTGAAATGATTCTAAGATTGCTTTAAAGTTTTTCCTGTAGTTTGTTAGCCATCCACTAAGAAACTCAGAATTAAACCATTCGTTTTACCTTTGTCACACGCGATATGTATATGTGGTAAGTTATTAATGAGTTAGTAGCGAATAATTTACTTTAGACTGCAGACGCATTATTTTTGTTAGTTTATACTTGTTTGTATTAGTTCTTAGGCTCAGGCTTGATGCAATTTGATTGATGAGTTCACGTTTAGTTATATCCTGGAATCTTTATTCCCTAGAGAACAACTCTGAAGGTATCATGTATAGAAGAAGGCAAGGAAGTTGCTAGAAATGTAAGCACATTGTTCGGTCTTAAAATTCGTCTTAACGTTTGGCGCACATTTACATGCAACACTTGAATGTAAATTCTATGAGGAATGAAACAGAAACTGCATATGATGTTCTCTATACCATACTAGGAATATAGCATGCTTTACACATTGTTATACTACCCTAGATCAAGGTGGCAAATTGTGGCCTTTGCCATGTTCATGACAATGTCATTGTTATCACTCACCACGGGAGTATATTATATTACACAGAGGAAAATTATAGAAAAGTTTAATATTTCGTTATCTATTTATTTATACGATGTGAAAGTCGAAGCTATGTTTTATATATGGATCTCACATTTAATGAAAAACTAGGTCCTAACAGTCATTCAAAATTTTAAGAGAAAAAGATAATTTACTGGAGACTGAAGATACAAATTCGAGAATTAGCAATTGAAATAGCAATTGGCTGAATTACAAATTATGTTTCAACAGTGTGAATCTGTTCTCAAATATGTAGATATATTTGTGTTAACCTTATCATAGGATTTTATAATATATTATTGTAGCTTGTACCATTTGCAATTGTGCTTTCCATTTTTCGTGTCCTTTTTCAATAATAGGGGGATTCTAATATTGTTGTTTAGTCTCTATGGTCTTAGTTATTTTCTTTTTCATTAAAAGGAAACCTGTGATTATTTTTCCGAAAATCTGACGTGGATCACCTACCACATATTTCAGCTTCCGTATCACTGCATTAAAGTTCCTAAAAATGTGTGTCGTCATAAAGTCAAATAGGCTACCCTTATCCCAGGGGCATAGTAGCTTAATAGTTAGCCGGCCGTAGGTGCCACCGAAAGTACCACAATTAAAATCTTACTCCCGGACCAGCCTGAGTCGACAACTGGAATTCATTGGCGAAGGACTGTAATCAATTTGCCGAAACTCATAACATTCATTTGTTGCTGCGCTGTACAACACCAAGACCATCCCTCGTCATTCAACTTCAGCTGTCCAAAAGTTAACAGTTTTAGAATCGAAAAAAGTGTATTATTCAATTATTGGATAGTTTCAAAATTCAATAGCAGTCCAACAGTTTGTTTCGCCAGCGTCTAAAATAACAAGAAGCTCACCTGAGAGACTGTTTTAAGGGTCAATTTTTTTTCTATCCAGATTGAATAATTGAATCTGTGAAATTATTCGGTAGAGAAAAGGAAATAAGATATTTCAGTTTCATTTTGAACCATTAATATCAACACAATTCTCAATAACGCAGGGAAATTGAATGACATTTAACAAAATAAATCTGATGAAAATACTTATGAGAATATACTTATTGTTAGGTGCGTCATCGTCTTGCTATTAATAGGTTTCTTACACTACGAAAGCATTTCTAACAATTAATTAAATTAAAATTTATATTCTTTAATTTGTTAATACCATGTCGACAAACTGTAGCCAGCATAGTACATTGACGAAAATAGCTGTATCATCTCTTCGTGTGTGACATCAGCAAAATTACTCATTATGTACAAACTCGAGATGGTACAATTTTAACCATTAACATACAACTTTTTAAGTTCCGAATTGTCTTCAACAAGTTTGAGAAACCTGTGCCATCTCAGTTTGTTAGTAACATACTAGCGTTCAGGTGCCCACTCGAGATGATAATAAATTTATACAACAAAATGAATCAACCAATAATACAAATAGTCTGATATAGTATTTCCATATTAAGTCTTAATCGATCTTGTACGAGACTGGCTATTTTAGGAGACTACGACATATTGTCTCTGTGTGTTTTTCTGTTTGATGCAAGAGCCACATATCTTCCGAAACCAGTTTGTTTTAATCTGTGTTTTGTATGGACAGGTTCCATAGTTTATCCTTGGAAAAGAGACACGCACGGCGTGTTTCGTATATTGTTGTATATGCAAGAGTTGCTAGATTGTTTGTTAATATAGTTGTAACGCGTTACCTAAAGCCATACATACTTATCTGTAATAAGTACTTTAATTATAAACCTATTTTTTAATGGTTGTGATGCAATGATGATTGTGCTCTGTTCATTCTACTACACCATGATGCATGAAGTGCCTCACGAATTTGTTGTCATTGTGTTTCACATCATGATGAGAGAGAGAGAGAGAGAGAGAGAGAGAGAGAGAGAGAGAGAGAGAGAGAGATTGAGAGAGAGAGAGAGAGAGAGACAGAGAGAGAGACAGAGACAGAGACATACAGAGACAGAGACAGAGAGACAAAAAAGAGGTGACAGAAAGAGTCACGGAATTGTAAAAATCCTTTTTATTTATTTATTATATTCGTGTACTAGAGTCTCATTTTTGGCGTACAACGATAACCGAGGGTGAATAATGTATATTGTGTCGTATTTCAAAATAGTGAGTTCGGTTCATCCTATGTCGTACGTGAGAAGTGCTTTCGATGAGATGAACAGAATGCCTTTAATGGACAGATAATATATGTGTATAAATAACTCACCGCATGTAAAGCTCTCTACATTACGAATAGTCTTATCTAATATAAGGACGCGCACATTTCCAGTTGTAGAGCTGTCCTGTCTCTGGAGTGTCCGGTGTTGTCCAATGTTGTCCAGAGTGACTAGAAGGACCCGAGCGTTCAAAGTATCGGAGTGATCGAGGTCTACGTGGTGCAAGCTGTAAAGCCAATCACAGGAATTTTATTTAGCAGCTGTAAAACTGAACTTTAGCAGCCATGGAGTTGAAATAAAGTGTTCTGAGAAAAAGTCCTTGAATGTAATATTGTTGCCGCCGATTAATTTGGGGGTTCGAAAAACCTATTGTATATTTCGGCACTGTAAAGAGAAGTTATATATCTGTCCTTTTTCATTTTTGTATAATTTCACTATAAGTGAATTCATTTTACTACACGAATACAATTCTACATTCTTTGCCAGCTGAGTAAACTATATCCATCTTTCCATTGTTTGGTTACGGTGAATCGAGCATTTACACCTTTTACTTGTGTTTTGTAGAGTAAATTGTTTGTAAATTTCTTACATTTATGCGTTATTATGTTAATAGCCAATATTTGGATTAAATATATACGCACGTATTCATAATTTTATTACTCAATTAAATAATTCATTATTAAACCTTGTATTTATAACATTGTCAAGAGTGTTATGTTGTGAATCCGAAAAAACCCACCCGGTTATCTTGTTACAGAGAGACATTACGATATTACTATCACTCATCATCCATATCATTTCATTACGTTACACAATGCTTCTTCGTTATACAGCACGTGTGTCAAAGTATCAATGTTAAAGTAATTTGCATTTATTGGCAGTCCTGCTCGAGTTGTCTTCCTTAGAATACCTACAGTTTGTAAGTCGGACGGATGAGGCGTGCTCTCGTACTATATTAAGTCTTCTTTAATCCGATGATTACCTCCGTTAGATCTCGTATCTACATCATATTTACAAATCATAATTATAAATGTAGAAGAAATAAACGATCAATCTACATATTCTATAGGGTTTCTATTACAATGTCTATGCTGATTTACACACATATTTCGGCTGGAAAAAATAAATTAAATTATAAATCAGTATTAAGACGCTTATATCAGTATTTAGGCAATATGTCACTAAGTTTTGAAATCATTTTGTATTTGTGAAAGTTGACATTATATCCTTTATGGTTAGATTTTATATTTTATATATTTTTTAAATGTTGCAATGAGGTAATTTACTATAAAACGTGCTTAAAAACATCTCCATTTTCACGTGTCTAACTATTGTTCAAACTTCATCTGTGCATAGCTAACGTGTGTGTGTTTGTGTGGTAATCCTTTGCGAATTGTACAAATTTGATTTTGATATCAGCATCGCGTGGCGGCAATACGAATTATATGTAGTATACCCGTATACAAAGTGCATTGGACTGAATGTTGCCTGGGACATCGTCAGACGCTTACTCAGTAGTGTTCTATCTTCTCTGGAAACGCCACTGCCATTCATGTTCGTTTCTTTTATAAACACTTTGTTATATAAAACGGAAACGGATAATATATAAAATTTGCTTTCGTCAAACTTCAATTAAACAATTACTTCGGTGACAATTGAGTTCAAGGTTGGTCTCATGGGATCAAAATGTGTGCATGCAATGGTGATGTTAAACAAAGTTATTTTGGGTGCGACATGATATTCAGGAGAATAAAAAGGTGTTTAGGCTTGCCCGAATCACATGGTAGTGCATAGGATGGGTAGAGATCTGTGATAAACATTGCTTGTTAGACAGTTTGAGAGACCATGTGGCGATGTCTTGATGATCTTAGAGGCTGGCAAAACAATTAGGAGTGCTATAGAGATGAATAACAACTTCAGACTACACAAAATGTCATTTACTAGCAAGATTCAACTACGGCACAAATCGTCAGCAACCTGTACCAGAAATACTGTATGATGATGTTGACGTGCTTTATAATACACAATCATGCAGCCATCTTCGTTAGGAAACTATATTTCAATTTGGCTACGTGAGTTTCCTATAATCGAGGACCACTTTGATATGAAGAGGATTTTCGCCATGTCTACCATGATGGGGCTAATATATGAGAGCAAGCTATCGAGGCAGCTCAAAATTGACGTGATTACAATTCTAAAAACGAGTTGATAATCACAAAGAGTTCACATCGGTACAAGTTTGGAAGGTTTTAATTCCTCAATCACTCATCTCAAAGAAGAAAAAAAATGAACCTCTTTTTAAAGACACACTCCTCCGCATCCCGTTATTAAGCTAGAAAGTTAAGTAACTTCGTGGTTTTGATAATAAAAATAATACTATTTTTGACAATTGCTAGAAAGTTATGTTACTTCTTGGCTTTAATAATAGTACTATTTTTGAAAATTGTTGTATTGCAGATACTATCAGCTTCTAGGACATCGCATCCATTCTTCATGTAAACACAGACAACTTGTTAAAGACTTGGGATCTACATACTATCAAACTTTCTGAACGAATTTAGGTTTTATATCAATCTTCTTATAAAACAAGTGTACTGTCCCTATACTCGATATTCTAGAACGAACACAAATGTAGACTGAATCAAATCAGTTACATTCTAGAACGAACACAAATGTAGACTGAAACAAATCAGTTACATTCTAGAACGAACACAAATGTAGACTGAACCAAATCAGTTACATTCTAACCAATGTAGACTGAAACAAATCAATTACATTCTAGAACACAAATGTAGACTGAAACAAATCAGTTACATTTTAGAACGAACACAAAAGTAGACTGAAACAAATCAGTTACATTCTAGAACGAACACTAATGTACACTAAAACAAATCAATTACATTCTAACCAATGTAGACTGAAACAAATCAGTTACATTCTAACCAATGTAGACTGAAACAAATCAGTTACATTCTAACAAATATAGACTGAAACAAAAAAGTTACCTTCTAGAATGAACACAAATGTAGACTGAAACAACTCAGTTACATTCTAGAACTAACACAAATGAAAACTGAAACAAATCAGTTACATTTTAACAAATGTCGACTGAACCAAATCAGTTACTTTCTAGAACGAAAACAAATGTAGACTGAAACAAATCAGTTACATTCTAACAAATGTAGGCTGAAACAAATCAGTTAATCAGTTACATTCTAGAACGAACACAAATGTAGACTGAAACAAATCAATTACAATCTAACAAATGTAGACTGAAACAAATCAGTCACATTCTACAACGAACAAACATGTAGACTGAAAGATATCCGTTACATTCTAGAACGAATACAAATGTAGACTGAAACAAATCAGTTACATTCTAACAAATGTAGACTGAAACAAATCAGTTACATTCTAGACCGAACACAAATGTATACGGAAACAAATCAATTACATTCTAACAAATGTAGACTGAAACAAATCAGTTGCATTCTAGAACGAACACAAATGTAGACTGAAACAAATCAGTTACATTCTAGAACTAACACAAATGTAGACTGAAACAAATCAGTTACATTCTAACAAATGTAGACTGAAACAAATCAGTTACATTCTAGAACGAACACATATGAAGACTGAAACAAATCAATTACATTCTAACAAATATAGACTGAAAGAAATCAGTTACGTTCTAGAACGAACACAAATGTAGACGGAAACAAATCAGTTACATTCTAGAACGAACACAAATGTAGACTGAAACAAATCAGTTACATTCTAGAACGAACACAAATGTAAACGGAAACAAATCAATTACATTCTAACAAATGTACACTGAAACAAATCAGTTACATTCTAGAACGAACACAAATGTAGACTGAAACAAATCAGTTACATTCTAGAACGAACACAAATGTAGACAGAAACAAATCAGTTACATTCTAGAACTAACACAAATGTAGACTGAAACAAATCAGTTACATTCTAACAAATGTAGACTGAAACAAATCAGTTACATTCTAGAACGAACACATATGAAGACTGAAACAAATCAATTACATTCTAACAAATATAGACTGAAACAAATCAGTTACATTCTAGAACGAACACAAATGTAGACGGAAACAAATCAGTTACATTCTAGAACGAACACAAATGTAGACTGAAACAAATCAGTTACATTCTAGAACGAAGACAAATGTAAACGGAAACAAATCAATTACATTCTAACAAATGTAGACTGAAACAAATCAGTTACATTCTAGAACGAACACAAATGTAGACTGAAACAAATCAGTTACATTCTAGAACGAACACAAATGTAGACAGAAACAAATCAGTTACATTCTAGAACTAACACAAATGTAGACTGAAACAAATCAGTTACATTCTAACAAATGTAGACTGAAACAAATCAGTTACATTCTAGAACTAACACAAATGTAGACGGAAACAAATCAGTTACATTCTAAAACTAACACAAATGTAGACTGAAACAAATCAGTTACATTCTAGAACGAACACAAAGATAGACGGAAACAAATCAGTTACATTCTAGAACGAACACAAATGTAGACTGAAACAAATCAGTTACATTCTAACAAATGTAGACTGAAACAAATCAGTTACATTCTAGAACTAACACAAATGTAGACTGAAACAAATCAATTACATTCTAACAAATGTAGACTGAAACAAATCAGTTACATTCTAGTACAAACGCAAATATAGACTGAAACAAATCCGTAAGGACTAAACCTTCCTACTACAGAAGTTTATTAGCATTTTTTTGTCATAGTTTCTTCGTATAAAAAGCAGAATATTTCTTAGCCATACTATTACAAGTAAGAAAGCATTAATGCGATCACTTCTGAGTCTTCTTAAAGCAGTCAAACGTATTTGACTTTCACTAGAAATAGGCAAAAAAGTACCGATTGCTTATATTACGTGTTGGCGTCATTGAAGACGTTAAGAAAGTGTTCATGGGTATGTAATACGACCACAATACTATGGTTTAATAATCGACCTTAAAATTAAACAGTAATTATGAATTCATCACATGGACATACCATATATTGAGATGAATGGTACGTAAAGGTTTAGAAGACGATTGTTATGAAAGTTGTGGAAAGAGACAGGTTGTGATCTTTTGCTGCTTTGGTACGTATGGTAGTTTATTTGCTGCGTATCTGTTTCAAAATACTGAATTATGTTTACCCATTGGTGTACGTGCACGAAAAGTGCCTTCAGTCGGATGCTCAATTACCTCCAGTTCTCTGATCGTAGATTTTATTACAAACAATGTACTTGTATTCGGATAAAATTCACACTACAACGAGATGTGCAAAAAAGTTGTCTAATTTATGGTTGGCCTCCTGATCTACCGAACCAATGTAAGGAAACATATCGTACAGCAGGCCAGATATTGATTGTATGTTTAAAAATACGTAAATTAATAACCTTAACTGGAGTAATCGTCAGCTGTAGAGATATGTGAAATATAGCTTTGTGATCAGTTTCGTCATCAGTTATAAGCGATAGAATTAATTGATATTCTTTTATCACATACGATTATAAATTTTACCAACATTCAAGTCTACCGACAGTCAAGAATGTCACATGACACGCAATGCTATTATATAGATTATAGTCAGTTTCAAGTTAGCTAATTTTTTTAACAGAAAAGACATGGTACATTCAGTCATACGATGACTTCATTAAAATCAGTAATATTCGAAATGTTTACAATATATTCATATTATACATGTGGGACGAAACTTCATTTACAAAAATAGTTATTTAAATAATAATCTCGCACAGCAGCTCTGCTGAAATGATTAAAAGGGTAATAAAGTCAAACTCATATGCGCGCATGCGTAATGTATAATTCATAATTACTTAAGAGTGTCTTGGGTATTTAAGTCATTATGTGTAGATGTTTGTTATGGGAGTCGGAGAACTCGGTATGGTTGAATGCAGCCAATATGCTGCTGTTGATGGTGACACGGGCTTGGAGGAAACTCTTGGTTTACTCGTAGTGAGGGACCAAATCTTAGGAGCCGATTGTTTATAGGGTGTTAGGAGACTCTCGATATATCCTTTTGCAGACTACTGGGATTTACCATTAATGGGGGCTCCTTGATTAATCGACATGAGCTGCGGTACCGGAAGTCGATTCTGATTTTTTACTGGACACCACGAAATGTACATGTTCAATTTGTGAATCGATGTTTGATTCCTGTTTGATTTCATAAACACAAATCAAACGAATATATATTGTTATCGTTGCTTGGCATTATTAATGCTTATTAATGGGTCTTGATATGTTACCAGGCCTTGTAGTTTATTAGTTAAGTACAACATTGTTATTTGATCTTAGTTTGTCCTTAACAGTAACTGCAATTATTATAAATATTCAAAGCGATTATTTATTAAGAATGCTACTTTATAAACTATAGGATGTTTAAACAAGTATGTTCCATTTATTTCCTAGCTTTCATTCCTTGTGACCGGATATAAGGTCGATGCCAAATCGTCATGGTGTGTGTTTTGCTGTTTGTACTGTTCATGATGTATTCGTATCCGAGTCTCATTTGTTCTATTTATTTACTTAATATCACTTTAAAATTACAAAATAAATAAAATAAAATGTGTTGATTGTGGTAATTTGTAAGTGTAAGGACAGAACACACATCTGGTGTAATATCTTCTGCTAACCAGACTTGGGTTCAAATACGTTCGTCATTGCCATTACAATTACAATTACTAGGTTGTTATATTGCAACTACAATTATTGTCAACTACAAATATAAATGTGGCCCTATAATTAGACACACACAGCAAATACATTTGTTTTGAGTATTTGATGAATATGTTACCAAACTATACATTAAATGATTATATTTGATATCAGTCTAAGAAAAAGTTTAAAAGAAGTAATAAAAAAGCAGCCTGTTACATGAATGCTGATGGATCTGTGAAGCATTATATTTCCAAAAAAACGATGTCGGACTGCTACCCTAAGATTGTGCCAGCGATTGAGAAGAGTCACTCTACTGAGCTGACGCGTGGGTATTGGAAGATAATGTACGAAACATGTCGCCAACTCTAGAAAAGAGTTATTATTTGTCCAGTATATCAGCTGGCTACGGTCGTCATTAATCAAGCCATCTGATATATAGTTCCACCAATCTATGCGCTTTGATGCTCCTAAAGTTGATTGCTGTGTCAAACTGAACAAATACTGATTGGGCTTCCACATGCTCTGTCGGATCAAGATGTGTTGTGACTTTTGATTTCAGTATGACTGCAACGTTTGTTTTCTTCGTCTCAAAATCTGTGTTCCAATAGAACATTCGTCTAGGGTAAAGGGTCTTTGACCTTGGCTTGCCCTTCTCAGCATCAATCATTCTTCCATCTTGGGTCAAGGGTGTGCAATTCTAGCTTGCCCTTGGCATCTGCCTGCCAAACCAAATTCAACCTACGGTTGGGAATTGTATCCAGCTGAAATTATGCCCATTTCCTAACATCTTACAAGTCTATTCTTATGTGTGGCTTACTTTCTTATTCAGTTTTGCTCGCAGACCTTTGATGCCTGGTAACGCCAAGCTTGCAGTCATTATGTTTTATCACTGACAATGATCAATAGCCACTTCGAATGTTTTTAAAATCCCTATGATTTCTTTTATGACCTAGATGTCGTCAAATACACATGACATCTAATACTTGAAAGTTTGTGTAAGTCTATCACTTATGTAAATCTAGATTTGAAGTAGATTGCAGTATCTGTATTGTCTTTTCATCTGGTTTCATTTGTTTTTGAATCCTTGCAATAATTCCGTCTTTAGTGCTTAAAGCAAATTAGCACTATGAACCGTTTATGACACGTAGTGTGATATATATATATATATATATATATATATATATATATATATATATATATATATATATATATATATATATATATATATATATATATACATATATATATACATATATATATATATATATATATATATATATATATATATATATATATATATATATATACATATATATATATATATATATATATATATATATATATATATATATATATATATATATATATATATATATACATATATATATATATATATATATATATATATATATATATATATATATATATATATATATACATATATATATATATTTATATTTATATATAAAATCATTGACATGTTATTTTCAGCATTGTGATGCCCAGTAAACCGCTTGCAAGCTAAAATAGCACTTTATAATTGAAGTTGTCAGAAATGTTACCAGTCACTCATATGTAGAAAAAGACATTTTATTTGTCCATATGTCCACTGTCAGACACATCCCTGGTTCGATCTGCAGGTGCATAGCTATTCTAGAATGGATGTCACGAATATTGGCCAACAGAATATAATTACTTAACTGTTTCCTTGGTTTTAGAGTGTACGAAGGTTGGGTGATTCGCGTATGTGTGAAGATTCGATTATGCAGCATTGGACCCTGAAGCGAGGATGTCAAACTACTTGCACTTTAGCTTAAGCTGTTTTTGAACAGACCCCGCACAGGGGCCATGAAAATATCTGAAACCATGTATAAAGAAAAACTTCTGATTCTATCTAACCCTTACCATGGCACGAATGAAACAAATTACCCGAAAGAGCAAAAGACTTTAACACAGGACTGGAATATATAAGTTCATAAGATTGTGTGAAGAATGCAGTGAAGGATGAAGTTACTGTCGTAAGATATATGCATATAAGAAAAAACTACAAATATATTTATTCACCTAGAATGTTCTAAATAAGGAGAAATGTGTTCACGTTTTGCATGGGGAAAACAGAAATAAAACAACAATGAACTTTCGGGATTATTTCGATACGGAAAGAATTGAGACAAGTGATTGGTCATTTATAGAATATTCCTATAAAAACAAAAAACAGGACATTGGCATTAAGAGGATACCAATTTGACATTAAGAGGATACCAACTATGAATAGATAAAATCTTAGAAAGTGATAAAGAAAACATCAAGACATGAATTTCTCGCAAAGACATGGAACTGAGGCTGCATCTACCAAAGTAAGCGTAAGATTGTGGGGAAAAGAAACATTCAAGAAAAACCCACATTAAAGAAATAACCATTTACCATTAAAGACTGCTAACCAACAATTACATGACCTCAAAGTCCAGAATAAACAGCAAAAGAAATACCATTCTTAAAACAACAAAGCACAGAAAGGAAAACTTCAACAATAGGAAATGAAAAAAGCAACTGGTACAAATAGAACAACAAAACGCAAATGAAAAGAAAACAACATTCTCTACACATAGAAAACTAGAGCCGACAATAGATGAAGCAACAAGAACAAATTCAACAACACACAAGTGCAGGTCCACAAAAGAGGCATAAACAACAACAGTAATAACTGACGAAACCAGAGGGACAGGACAAACATCACAAGCAGCAACAACAAGTATTGTAAACCGAATCATATAGCATGATTGTATGTCATGGACTGCATAAAATTAAAAGGAGAAGAAAAGATTGAAGAAAAAAGCAAGAAGAAAACTAAATTAGATACATCATATAGACGAAGAACAAACAAAATGAAATCTGAAGATTCCCTTTACAAGAAAGGATAAAAAGATTATTACAATCACACTATCTAAATATGTACGTACAAAGTTATCCTAAAGCACAAATGAAAATTGTATTAATACATAACTCTTATAAATACACAAAGAATTGATAATAACGCTCATATCAATAAGTTCTATGACAAAACACATGTAAATTGAAACAAACCATGACTTAATAATATTGTTGTTGGATTGACCGCTTGCAATGACTAAGAAAAGGGGATGTCCACGTGTATTGCACGCGCGTTCGTGGCTGAATAGCCGAATACGTGACTGTTACAGAATTGTTACCGAGTGGGCGGTGGATTAAATGAACAACACAAACACAATGTGTGAAAGATAATGTAAATTTATGAAATAAATTATTAATGAAAAATAATGATGTATCAACACAATAACTCATGCATTCAACCCACAATTACACTCACAACCATTCACAATACATGAATAAATTTAATACAAAATAAAACAAAGATACAAAGGAATCTCTTGGACTATACATAAATCCAAGGAACCTTTACAAAAGTTATATTAACGCAAGTATAAATTGCGATAACAAATACAAAACATCAAACTATACTATCGCACGTATGGATTGAGACAACTAGCACGAACATATACATGTATTTAATCAAGCTGCTAACTTTTATTGAGATTCATGTAATCCCTTGAAATACTACTGTGATTTGAAGTAACTATGTAAATATAACAATGTATTCGATTGTACTACAATTGCAACACACACGTGTCTCGACCCTGTATAACCGTACGATTCACCAACTGTTGAATCGCCGCCCAGCTTCCCCGAATACCTAGGGATGACCGATACTTTTATCGGCCGTTTACCCTTCACGGATCCACCACAGTTATACGTACAGACAGCATACAGCATCTACTAGAACCAACGTTCCCAAATACCTAGATGCCACCCCGGATGTTTACATCTCTAGACAGCTCCGACACTCAGACTTCTAGATTTCCGGATATTTACACATCACGACAGATGTAGACGGACAGACAATCCGACAGACAGACAGTCAGATACCTCAATTCGATCGCACAATTAAACAGCACAATCACGGCACAATCAATCACATTCAGCTACAATTCACGGACATTCAGAGACGTTCAGAGACGTTCAGCTACAATCAGCAACAATTTCAGCCCTTTGACTGGAGATATAATGACGAGCTATCTTTCCTGTGATAAGATACTTTTTGACCCGTAATATAATCAGAAATATTCTGCCTTATATATCCTCAAATAGGTGAGCAGAATTCACGGCAAAATTACCATGCACCCCGTGATTCTAATGTTCCTGACTTCAAGTGATACGAAGTCAGGCACATGCAAATCGTTACACGCTGCTTACCTTGGAAGAAACCATTTATTCACCCCAGGTAACTCATGTACGACAAAACAAAAAAAAATGGTGAAATTAGTTTGTAATTCAAGAAGAAAAATAAATTCAATTTTCGCCTAATTCTGTGACAGTGACATGCACAAACGCCTTCGGGTAAAAGTACAGATAGGATGGAGACTCACATAAATGGCCCGAAAAGATCAAATAAGCAGATACCCCACAAAAACTAAAATATGGGGAGGTATATCCAGTATTATTATTTTGTATTGTGCTTTCAGAAATAATCACCAAGTAAAACGACACGTACTGGCTATTGCCAATGTCTTTGTATGCAAATAGCTTGCTTCTACACTGCTAATTTGCATTTCTAAATTGACATATTATTATTATAATTCCCATAGGCACAAGAATGTCCATCATCGCATCATGTAATGACAAAGACTATAAGTGACCAATGGTCATGGCAGGTTTCACAGACCCTACTTGCATAAACTGACCATTTATAACCTGACTTTCAAAGGACTTTTACATTCACAATACAGATGAACACTGCTGTACTAAAATGCCACACTGTGTACCTTACAAAGATAGGCTATTAAACGTGCCTTGACTAGTCATACTCATGTTACAAGATACTAATAGAAATTATAGTGCATATACACCTTATATGCACCATTCCAAAAAGTTATCTGCAGTCGGTATAATTAAAATACTTGATCATACTGTTTTCTTGTCTAAAGAGTTAAACTTCTTGCTTGTCATGAAAACACATACTAAGACGAATATGTTCATATTTCAATTTTATAATTTGAATGGAAGTAACATTTCTTGTTGCTGTTGTAATTGACTTATAAGTAACAAGCTCATCTGATTTAGTATTTGAACATATTCAACATACAACAAATATTTATTTAATCCTTATTGCTTATCCTATCTTATTAATTACCATATTATTTGTTTAACACCTGGCAATTACGATAATGTGTATATTTTCTCAATTAATCAATTCTTTTAAATTTTTAAAAAATCATTTGAATTTTCTGTTGCAGTTTTCTTGTAACTCGGTAATTATGCAAATTTTGACCTGGCATTACAAATACAATTACAATTGCGCTCAAACGATGATGTTTAATTACAACTAAGTTTACAGTGTAATTGTAATTTATTACTCAATTACACCAATTACGTTGTAACTTATACCACGTCTGTTGCATTAAATGTTAGATTGGATTGATCTAAATTGATTCACATGCATAGTTCAAACAACTATCTGAATTTAACACTAATGTAGATCTAAACCTGTATTAGAGTATTTGTATTTATTATTCCAAACAGCTCGTCAATTATACAATATATTTTAAACTGTTTTACATTTTTAAGTACCTGTGTTAACTCTACAATTAGATACATCTTATTTAATCTTTATAATTCCAATTGTCATTTTCCTGTCGTCTAATCAGAATGTTCCTTCATGAAAATAATTATTTTAGAACGTGGTATTCTTTCCTGAGATCCTTTATATGGCGTTTGAAGGGTCGTTGTATCCTGTGCATTATATAATATGGTACAGCGGCACATCAGTGATCTGGACCTGGTGTTAATTGCTAATATGTTTTCTTCATTTATTCCTTGGTAGTGGTTGGTTATGTAAATATTATGTTTCAACATTTAGGTTGGGCCAAGTACATGTTATGTTAACATTCCTAGCTGTTGCTTTTTGTACGCATGTTGCATACAAACAATGTATGTTATTCTTTGATTCGATTCTTTTTAGCATGAAATTTCGCCAATAATACATTTAGTTTCTCTTCGTGTTTGAAGCCAAATTAAAGTAAAGGTGATTGGGAATTCTTTATTTGGTTTTAGCATGTTTTGTATAAAACAAATACTCCAGTATTTACAGGGTACACATTTATTTCAATCAATAAATAGGTAAAATTATTTTTAGTATATTATCAGAGTAATGCATATATGTGTGTTGATCATATTAATGTAACATATACTATTCTTAAAAAACAAAACAAGGATATTATTTTTATATCATTACATAATTCAGATAAAAGTTTTCTCGTATGATTTGCTTATCTCCTTCACTGGAGCCGATGTAAATAAAGTTGCATAATCAATAGATAATATACAATGCATATTTATACTCTCCATACATTAAACTGATAACGCGTATAACCTATTATTATAATCTCATTTTTTTCTCTCCGTCAACTTAACAATATCTGAATCGTTTAGTATTTTAAGATATTCAACTCGTGCGCACTATATACTGCACTCATAAGCGACTCATTAACATTTTGATACCACGCTGCTAATTCTGGCGGATAATAGACGCCAGATGTCATTAAATACTGAATACCTTCAAAAGAATGCAAGTGATAAGTCATACATTGTCTTCTTAAACTGATAATACGAAATGCAAAAATAAACTTAGTTTTACGTCCTGAATGTCCTCGAAATGTATTTGCTTAGTTCTGCACTCCGGATTGCATACGAAATTTCATGAGTTCTTAAGCTTCGTTACACATTTCTACATCGTAATGCAATTTCGACTATATTCCATGTGCAATTACTTCCCATCCACTTTTCTAAAATGAAATTAAAAACATTAAATTCTATAGTGGTTTTTGACAGTTGCAACTGAAAGACTTCACCTGTTTCCCACATTATGATTTCAAACATTCAATGACAGAACCGAAACACACTTTGCAGACGTCAACATTCTTCTCCCTCGATGCTTCGCTTTTCCTCGCTTTTCCCTCGCTGCTTTAATCCAATGTATTTCATGTTTAATTGACAGTTAAATACAGGCCATAGTCACGTAATTTCGTATAATCGACAACAATACCAAACTCAGTCATTCCAGATCAGATGGAAAAGTTGCTGTAATGCGCATTAATTCACAATATGACTCAAACTTTCCATTCTAAGTAGATCCAAACGTCATTTTATTTCTAACGTTATGTCTAGCGCGCGACTAGAATAATATTTTTCTGGGCGCAGTTATGTGCGCATTAATAATGCTGTGTAATGATGTGTATTTAGTTTGGAATATGGCATACACAGTTACTTTGTTTCATGTAGTGTATTGTTGTTTATATAATTAAGCCTTAGGTTGAAAAAAAAATTAACCTAATGAAAAGGTTACTGCATTAGTTTGGGATGATATGAACTCGTTTTCTTGGATGGATATACTGTACTCACAAGGTCGTGCAATATTTCCAACTGAAAAACTCGTTTATATTTTCCTATATAAATGCAGTAACCTTTAATTATTTGCACCTTTAGATATTGTAGATATGTCTTTTACGATGATGTTTTGGGCTAATAATCAGAACTTATGTTAGGACCAAGGGACGAGTCGCTTTTAGTACGAAAACAACGACAGGACGGCTTCACTATGAATGTCTCCATTCTGACAATAAATTGTACATGTGAAAATGTCCATGTCAACATCCAGTATCATATATAAGCCATTCAATTGCAGACAACTTTAATGTTTACATAACTAACAACTGCATTTTCAACGTTGCCGCACATTTGACTGTCCTATAGGACATTCTGTTAGGGAAAGAAAAGAAAAAACTAGTAATATACCTTCATGGAAGTCAAAAGCATATTTTCAATGAAATACAAAAACCCAACCTTTTCTATGTACGAATGAATGACAATAGAAAGTTTACTATGTTCTGAAAGGAAGTGACGGTTATCTTGTTATAATATCAAATGAAGGAAGCAATAGGATAACCTTCTTAATAATTAACTCAAGACAATCTGCGTGCAAACAGATCTTTATTTAAGGTTTAAAAGGGATTTATTAAGCATACATAAAGGACAGTACAAAACAATCAGCTGGCTAGTAAACAAGCAAACAAGAAAACATGTTTTAAAATCTCAGATTTACAGTTTGTCTCATCTCATTATGAAATGATCGTCATTAGGTTTTTTTTTAAAAATGTTTATTTTCAAGCTAGACTGACCTTTTTTTTTCAAAATTGTACAATTCTTTAGCGAGAAGGCCGCATGTAGCTCGCGGACTAATATTAAATGGCCCGCTAGAGCTCAAAGCAATTTTGTATGCATTTATGTAAAAGAAGCCCAGGGCTTAGTTTTATAGTATATCTCCTTAACCAGGTAAACCATATTGAATAATTTTTATAGTCGCTGCTTTTAAGTTTTCTCCTACGGCACTCGGCTTCAAGACAAATATTTCTGTGACACACAGTGTCAAAACGTTTAGTCAGCAGTAATCTAAGTCAAGGAAACTTTCATAAATAGGTCACAATTATATGATTCTCTCGTTTTGTCGTACTTATAAAGATGCATTCTCTCTCAATTTCACGACACTACTTTAAACACTACCCGATAATTAGACATAAAACTAACAACTAAAAGTAAAAAAAAATTCAGTTAAACATTCAAATATGTCACAGTAAAATGCTTTATTTAGCTGTATGATCCAAAATGTGTGACTCGATTGTTATTTAGCTGTATGCCCCAAAATGTGTGACTCGATTGTTATTTAGCTGTATGACCCAAAATGTGTGACTCGATTGTTATTTAGCTGTATGACCCAAAACGTGTGACTCGATCATGACAACCGCCGATGCAAAAAGGAAAAAGTGCCAAATGTTTGAATTATCAGCGTCAATGAATAGCATCATATACAGTACGAGCTAATATGTCTGTTAATTAAATAAAATCATTATTTATACCTCGTTCATTAGATGTATTAGGTCACCATGAAATGAGACTTTGAATGAAGTTCAACATTAAAATCAGCCATAGAGGGGAGCTACAATTATTTCACGAAAAGTGATTACATATTCAGGATACGACATGCGTTCTCGCTAAAGAATTGTACAATTTTGAAAAAACGTAAACATGAACTCAAATATCTCGGATTTGTTTGCTAACATTGTAAACACTCGTTGGTAACCTCGAAAAACTTAAAACAAATTAAAACCAAGAACCCAAAAAGGATCGTGTTTTTCGAGGTTGTACATACATATTATCTTGGTCATTATTTCTGCCTCAATAAGCTAACGAAATATAAAAAAAAAGTTTAACAAACTAAATCTCAAATGCTAATGAAGATAAAGATACGATTATACTTATCAGAAGACAATTTCTTAGCTTTTACTTTAAAAATACTATTTAAAACTTGTATGATAAGCCTTTTGACGGCATTAAGAAATCACACGTGTTATATATATTGCAACCTCCCTGACGTCAATGTTTAACATACGTTCGTGAAATGCCACGGCTATGAGGTTGCCACGTTATAACTGTGAACAATTAATTACGGTACATAATAATGAACAGACCATAGATTGAGTTTCATTGCCTATTAAGCAGGACATTTGTTTCAAAAATATTTTTTATAAAGTAAATACGAAGTTTAAACAGCAAAGAAGTTACTTGCAGTTGCAAAAGGGTAAATACGAGGTTTATCTGTGATTGACAGAACGCATTTGAACAACAGCACCCCACAAGCCACTATGATGAAAGAAGGCATGGTAATCTGAAGGGATAGATCCAGATGCATGTGTGATGCCCATCAAATTTGATTAAATAAATTGATAAATAGTCGTTCTAAATTAAGCAGTCATTATAAGAGTTCGGTAATGTCCATAAAAATTCCGCAATATCAGCACAATTTGGTGGCGATCTTCGACCATTCTTTTGTAGATTTAGAAAGGTCTCAATGTATGACTGATACTGAAATATAGTGTAATTGTTTTGTTAGTCTTTGTTTGCTGTAATGACCTTTTTTGAATATTTCTGTATTTTGGACTTAACTGCAGCCATAGTTAGTGGTGGAACGGTATTATTGCCAAACATTACAAAGGTGTTCATATTACAAACAATGCATCCGTGACATTTTATCCACATTCCTCAGGGTTCAGAATCCTTCGGTAACCAACATTGCTGATACTGTTTTTAGAAAATTATACAAATTGTCAGTTTGTACAATTGTTACCCTTGAACCGTGACCTTTCAGCCAATTACATAACGCACACGTATAACATGAAAAAAGCACAAACTTATTTCTGCTGCCAGCTTGTGCTTCATGAACAAACTACAACTCTATTCATCGACGCCTCCTCTCCGTATCACTCTTTTAATCCTCTTTCGCATCACAACGAATAAGAGGGATCCAGGCATTGAGCCACTGTCATGTGGGCACAGTTGCAAGTAGAAAACGACGTCTTTCTTTAAACTTACTGCCTGCAGTAACGTCATTTAGAAGTTTGTGGTATAAAATGCTTGGGAAACAGGAAAACGTATTGTTTCAAGTCGCTGTGCGCGAGCGCACACACACACACACACACACACACACACACATATATATATATATATATATATATATATATATATATATATATATATATATATATATGGGTTTTAAACATTTTTAACATTACTATGACTGAAATGAAAACAATTAGCCTAATTTAGAGCCGACACAGAATGCATAAAATGGTATACGTTTGTCGTGTAGGAATGGCATGCTTTAGATGCCAAGAAAAGCCACCAAATGGCATCAAATTGCAGGAAAATGGTTTGGGACCATGACTCCGCCCGGGCCCGCTAGTGGAACTCACAGAGCTTCCTAATCCCCCTAACTGTTTGGAGGAGGCACTGGCTCCTTCACATAGAATCCCCATGCGGCTTCGGCCAATCAGGCCTCATATATTATTCCTTTATGTATTTCATCGTCGCCATGGGCATCATGTACGCCACTGGCCCCGTTATCCATTTACCTTTCGTATGCCGCCAAGACAATGCTGTCACAAGAGAGCAAATTAAAATATTATACAAAAGGGATGATGCAAAATTAATGTTTTGCAACTTGAGTTGCATTCTTTAGGAACGGTAGCCACATTTGACACATGGACAAGCATCCGTTCTGTAAATTTGATTTAATTATGCTTTCATATGTTTTGTATTCCGATGAGCGGCACTTACAAACATGGAGTTTAAAAAACTTTTTCAAAAATTAATTTAATAATGTTGTTCCTTTTGAAAGATAAATCATCCTGTTTATAAATCTGATAGATTTTGATGTAAAACGTTTCTCGAAACAAATTTGGTCACAACGTTCTGAATGAGTTTTGAGAAGGCTAGTATAGAATTAATGGATGATGGATTACGTCGTTTGCAAAGCGGACAATTCCGTGAACGAATAAAGTGTGTAAGATTATAATACAAGCACTATTGACTTTACAACTCGTTGAGCTACAAAATAACACAAAACTACAACAACGTATTCAATAGTACATAATATGGTGTGCAAAAACCACACATGCAAAAACAAAGCATAAAACATAGCACATCGTGATGCCATTACAACTATAACATACAATAGTTTATAATGAAAATATTCTTTACATATAATTATGTATTGTTTTACTTAAAGCTTGACAAATTTTATCGCAAGCTATCTAGCAATTGTTATATAATCAACAAAATATAAAACGTCCCTAATGATTCTCTTTTCCAAGCGTAAACTATGGAACCTGTCCATAACGAACACATGTTATAAATAATTTTGAAAGATGTGTGGATCTTTTAAGCATATTTTCCATGATTAAACATCAATTAACATGGAGAAAAAATGGTATAGTCTCCAACCGCATGCATTTAAGGTGTATAATGTGTCTGTTGATGTTACAAACTATCATCTTGTGTGTAGACATAATGAGTAGGTTATGCTGATGTTACAAACTATCATCTTCTGTGTGGACATAATGAGTAGGTTATGCTGATGTTACAAACTATCATCTTGTGTGTGGACATAATGAGTGGTTATGCTGATGTTACACACTCACGAGATATGATACAGCTTTCTCGATCAATGTCCAATACTGGCTATGTTTTTACATACTATTAATGTATACATGAATGAAGATTTTTATTTTAGTTAATTACTATAAATGCTTACGTAGCAAAAGAAAGGCGTTGATAGGCAGACAATGAGGCACTTCGCAACAAATATATTCTCATAATTGTTTACGTTGGATTTACTTCGTATAAATGTTCTTGAATGTACCTAAGATTTAGGAGCATTGTGATGATATTCGTTGATGAAAATGAAGGTGTAATGCATTATTTCTTTTTCCATCACAGATTTAACTATTCAATCTGGAGAGAGAAAATGTTAACCTTTCAGCAGTCAATCAGGTGAGCTTTGGTGTTGTTTTAAGTTGGGGAAAAATACCAAATATCATATTATCATCACAGCTCAGTTATCACAGATTTCTTCATAACCACAAAATAATCTTTAAGATGATATAGACTAAACAACAAATATTAGAATGCCTCTTGAAGAAATGTACTGAAAAACTACACGAAAAATGGAAAACACAATTGGTACAAAATGTAGTAACAAGCTATAACAATATCCTATAATCCTGCGGAAGGGATGACAAACTTTATACTTTTTAGATATATACTGTTTGTTACAGCAGCTGGTGTTACAATGACATTCGTTAGAACGAAATGTTGTGGATATGTCCAAACTACGCAATGTAGAATTTTCATCTTCCGACTTCAATTAGTTAACGATTACGTCAATGTTCGTTTATGTCTGTGTTGTTTTTGTTTTCACTTTTGGGTTACCCTATTACGGATAATGTTTATGTTGGGTTTATTGTGAATAAATGTCATTGGATGTCCCTAACTTTTTTTGGAGAACTGTGTTGATAGTCATTACTGAAAATGAAGGTGCAGTACATTATTCTTTTTCTCCACCGAAGCATGTCATAGATTTACCAATAGAAAAAAAATTGAACTTATGGTTGCCGACTCAGGCTTGTACGGCAGTAAGATTCAAACCGTCACCCTTTTAGTGGCGACTCCATCGCGCTATTCACTAAGCTATTCTTGCCCCTAGGGTAATGGTCGCTTATATGACGTAACGAAAACAAACAGTGTTAGAGGCTTTTAATAGGGTGATACGGAAACTGAAACATCTAGCAGGTGGTTCATCTGAGATTTTTGGAAAAAAGTGAATTACGTATCATTTATATACAAGCATTTATAAAGCAAACTATTTAAATACGGCATTCAAAAATACTAATACCCCTAATCATCATCACAGCTATGACAATTATTTTCTTTTTAACGAAACGAAAAAGCACTAAAACCAAAGACACTAAGCAACAAATACTAGAATGCCTCTTGAAGAAATGTATTGAAGAAATACAGGAAAAATGGAAAGCACAATTTGTAAAAAATGTAGTAACAAGCTATGAAAAATATATCCTATAATCCTACGGTAGCGATGAAACAAATATAATTACATATTTCTCGACAAACTTTATAATTTCTAGATATATACTGTTTGTTACAGCAGCTGGTGTTACAATGACATTCATTAAAACGAAATATTGTGGAAATGTCCAAACTATGCAATGTAGAATTTTCATCTTCCGACTTCAGCAGAAATGTACAGGTATCAAACATACATCTTTCCATTAGATTTTGTTATGTATAATGGCGTTGTCATTTTGTTGGTATTGCCCCTTAACCGGAAATATTTTGAAGGATTATATTAAACAAATTACTTGATACCAGTAAACATGAGTATCACGACTAAGAAGGAAATCTAAAATAAACGTTACTATAAATCATCGAAACTTCAATTAGTAAACGAAGACGTCAGTGTTTTTTTTTATTTGCTTGTTTTTTTTTTTTTTCACTTTCGGGTTATCCGTATACGGATGGGGTTTGGTTTAATAAAAGCAACAACAAGACAGTAAACAGGCACGCCATCTGTACACTCGCAAATTATCTCCATATTGGGCAAATAGTCAACCCCCCACCCCCGCCACTCGATTCTGGCGCCCTTGATAAATATAAAATTTATGAAACAGAGGAAACCAGATAAAAATGTCAATGTCAAACATTATTTCCCAGCATATTCTCATGAAGCATAGTTATATTTAATGCTCTTTGAAGAATATGAGAAAAGGTAATACACATAATTAACAGTCTTAAAACAGATTTGGGGACAGAATTTTAAAATTAGAACAATTTCGAAAACTTGTCCAAATTGTAATTATTAAGAGGTTCATCGCTAAGCAGAATGTGCTACTGGAGTTGATAACTTGTTCCATTGAATCAATGCATGTTCTTCAACAGAATGACGATCGTTGGTAGGAGAGACATAAATGGCATTCCAAAGACTTCCACCCTTGATGAACCTGTTAAAAAAATGGAAGTGTTATGTTATAACAGGTTTTCGCTGAAAACGGTCCAATTTGTCAGTGTACGTGATTGCTGAAAACGAGCTAATTTGTCAGTGTACGTGATACATCCTACAAAGTTGATACTCATCATAGACAATGTCCAACTGTACATATCTATTTAACTATGGTATAATGATTATAAAGGATGAGCTTTGAAACGTTTGATCACTCGGCTAAAAAAAACAGTCACATAGCCCCAAAACGGATCAGAGGCAAACGTGGCAAATTGAATGTATTCAGGACATTGAAGAGCCTATGTCATGTGCCTTAAATCTTGTCTGAGAAAAACAGTAAGTAGTACAGTAAATTAAAAAATTACCTACTATATGTACAATGTAATTTATCAGAATAGTTCATATTTGTGATCAAATATTTTGATTTGCATTTTTTAGTTCACTGTAGCACAAAAAAAGACAACAAGATTCAATGGTAACCATTTCAACAGTCATTTTGCGTCGACTGTTTTCAAATAGAACCAACACGAAAAGTGTAGTAATCAAATTATTTTTTTCTCATCAACTGTTTATAAAATATTGCTTGGACAAGCTTGTCCAATCTTATTATAAAAGTAATTAGCACGTTTTCGTTTTACAACGTGACATTATGTACGTTTCAACATTAAAAAGCTGCCATATTTAAGATTGTAACAAAATATCGTGCTGCTGATTGAACCATTCAACGTATACAAAATCAATGAGATCATTGTGTTGGCTAAAACAAGATTTAGTGATTTATCGAAATCAAGTTCATCAACATAAAATAAATTCAATGCTATATGGGAAATCGAGCAACAAACAAATTTGCCGATGATAATTTGTACCCTAGGTAACGATAAACTTTCCCCAGATGATTACACAGATAAACCGACTGACATGAATGAATGTGTTAAAACTGGATATATAAATACCCAAATAATCAATGTAACTACCTGAGCAAGGTATTGTCATACAAGTTAAAATATTTTCAAATCGGATCAATTTATAATGCTATAAAAATATTCGACAAATTATTGACTTATATCCTTAATATGTTTTGCTGTGAGCTTAAAATAACAGTATTGAATTATAAGCTGAAGAGAGATTAAATAATGTTATAAAGTAATCTGAACACTTCTTCGTGATACAGATTGAACATATTGCCCAGAAAACAAGTCATGACCTAAGCGGTAATCTTGCTGCATCCAAACCCTTTGATCGAGTAACAAATTTCATCAGTTTATGTAATACTAAGCTAATCGCTTAATTATATAAACCCTTTAACAGATTAGATAATCACTCTAAACATAACGTTTTAGTCTCATTTGGTATCATCCTAAAGCTAGTTGTAGATCTACTGTTACAACCTGAACACGTTTTTATGGACTCGTCAGATCCATCGCCGCAGTTATCGCTTCCGTCGCATACAACATCCAAGGTCTCACAGTTGCAATTGTCACAGGTAAATGATGCCCAGGGACACTACATAAAATTAGACAATTTATTAATGGAAATAGTTTATTTGATTATGTAAAATGATGTCCAGGGATACTATAGAAATTTAGATAGTTTATTGATGGAAATAGTTTATTTGATTATGCAAAATCAAGATATTATCAGCAGAACATGGAATCTCTCATCTTTTCTATGCGTGAAGACATAGCCTCATCGTTGTTTTGGATCCTGATGTGACAGATGACAAGGGAAGTTGCCAATCAACGCGTAGACGGTTCTACTCACTTACAATGTGTGTTTTTGCTGGTGTAGACTGATCATTATAAACCATGGAAACTCTTAATTGGTCAACTCGTATCTTTTGTCCTTGAGTCCACAAGTCAGCATATCAAAGCGGACGTTATGAGAGTGCGTATATATATATGAAAGTATATAAGCAAAAATATATATCTTTAGTGTAAATGTATACTTTTAGTACTAGTAAAATGTACATGCAACCGATTTGTGTTACTAAACGTGACACCGTCAACTTTTGTAGCATACTTAATTGTATATGTATTTACTATGGTCAATCTGTTAAATTCAAATAAACAAATAAACGTCAGATCTGAAACTGTACATTACAAATTCTAAAACATATATGCACAGAAATTATTCTTTTTAGTTAAATGCTGCATGCAAACGGTGTCAAAAATAATTTAACAGTAGGGTGTAGAAAGTCTGATCGAAATTTTACTTTAAATTTGATTTTCAAACTCTTAGTTATGAAGTTTGAGTCTAACTTTGTAATCAAACAGTTTTACGGTCAATATAAATACATCAACCATCCAACACTGCTCCTCCGCCCGCCCACTTCAACAAAATTGTGATTTCGTTGAAATTTAGGGTTTGAACATATTCCTTGAAAAGGTGAAGACAATCTTCCAGAAATCATTATAAACGCATTGTTTGAAAGGACAGGAAAAAAATAAAAAGTATAATAAAGTATAACGGCAGCATTCAAAACTTGACAACTGACATTATAGCTATATAAACATTTGGTCTATTTTAGCATTGATTTACTACAAAAACACCTATATGTTTCTGGTTAACATGACTATTTTTCATACGAAAAGAACTGAAAACTGGTATTTGTCAGTAGTGTTGGAGCTCCTTTCCTTTGATCTAATGCATAGGTACTGATTTTCAAATACATTCTAGAAGTATTGCATAAGCAGAAGAGAGGGTTAACCGACTAAATCGAAACGTCACCCATTTTTGATTCCCAAATTGACTAATGGTAACTAACATAAAAATCAGTTCAATGACTACACCTAGCTTGACCCAAACAAATGTTGTAGTCGACCCCTCTCTGCTGTTCTCTCCATGTCTTAAATTGTCAATCTGAGGATAAAAAAGATCTTTTACATAGATCAAGCAAAATGAATAATCGGAGAAACGATCAATCTGAAACTTTTCTGAACTTTGAGTAATATTCTTCCTAGGTTGGAGGATTTTCTTTTTTCTAGGTATTAAAACCCCTTCTTCGATCCTACGACGGTAATACGCCATCAAATTTCTGTATTTATCTCCACCACATTTATTACAAATCCGATATTGTACTCGAACGCCAACATTGCATCCAACACAATGTCGAGGACCAGCATGTGGATTTTTAGATAAAATATGTTTATTTTTCTTGCAGTATTCTCCACGACAGTTTATATTACATTTATCTGTGCTTCATTGACGTAGCCATGTACAATTTTTCATATATCAAATAGTATCTATTTAATTTAGTTAGAGGATATCTTTATTTTGTCAATCTGCTGCTACAAATTAGCCAAATATTTGATCGATACCTACACGATATCTTGTTCTAGAATCATGCAGATTTATTGTCATAAAACCATACGGTGTTGTTTGCGCACGTGAAAAGAAATCTCTGAATTTATTTTTATGTCCATATCCCCGCTGCACCAGGTCCTATGAATAATTCCTAGCGTGTGTGTATCAATTCCATTAAATACAGATAAAATATTACAATTATGTCTGATTACTTTCGGAATTTGTTTATACCGCTGAGTTACGTAAATAACATCGGTATTTTTATGCCGTCCTTGAGAAAATATTCTCCGGATTTGATTGTTTATCTAGCATTACGTCATCATACACAATTAAATTATTAACGAATCCATCAAAATCAACAACAGATGGTGCTTCATCAATATTGGTTATAAAATCAATAATATCATCACCACTCAGCAATCGTACGTTTTCATTAAATTCCTTAAGTACTTCGTAGCATCTCTGATCATCTACATATGGTGCAACTAAATATAATTTACTCCATTACAGCCATCTCATTACCAAATTAAGAAATAGTTGTGTTTTAATAGATCCGGACATGCCTATTAATATCATTCTGATCGAATTTGATAACACTGGATGATGTTTTACCTGTTCTCGTTTTTGTGTCGCTGAAAAATCAATTAAACCTATAATATAATATTATATCATGGATTTATATTGTTATCGCTGTAGGATTAAAACTCCAACTACTGATTTATCTAGGGTTACAACAAAAAATAAAAGTATAGCATACAGTGGAAAATGTTCCGTATGTGGTAGAAAGAAATTTTCCTTTTTACCAATAAAACCGGTGGTGACATTGCAACATTTACGTCAAAATTTCCAGGAACTCCTTGGGCTAAATATCCCGGAGAAAAACATCTTCTAGGATATAATTACTGCGGTCCTGGCACTCGATTTGGTATCAGACTTGATGAATAAGATCAACCAAAATCCGGTAAATGCAATCGATAAAGCGTGTCACGTTCATGATGTAACTTATAAAAGTAAAGATCTAGAACAACGACATATCGCAGATGTGAAACTGATTCTTGCATTGAATTCCATAAAAATTGAAAATCTCAAGGAAGGATTAGCCTATTGGTTAGTAAAATTTGCGATGAAAACCAAATTAGCAATAGGTGCTGGGTAATTAATTATAATAAAAACAATTTATTATAGCGCAAGAGGATACCGGAAAGGTACAGCAGTAATCGATAAACTCGCTAATGTAGCAAATGTCACACGTTCTACCACCGCAGCGTGGTTAGCACGACAAGCAATATGGCAAATTTATCTACCACCGCCTAAACGAATAGAGTACGCACATTTTGATTTTAATGTTCCTAATGAAGTTCATCAGGGTGATATTTTGTTTTTACCTCATGATCGTATACGTAGAGTAACATTTAAATACGCATTAACCGTTGTTGATGTTTCAAGTAGATACAAAGAAGCAGAACCATTATCAACTAAACAGCTACTGAAGTTGCATCTGCCTTCTAACGAATTTATCGACGAGGACCCTTGCGATAGCCACAACTAGTACATGCTGATCCTGGCAAAGAATTTCTCGATGCAGTATCATCATTAATGAAGAGACGTAATGTTAAAATACGACGAGGACATACTGAAATTCATCGTGATCAAGCGATCGTAAAACGATTTAATAGAACACATGCTGAAAGATTATTCGGATATCAATATGCGAAGGGATTCATTCAGGATACAAGATCTCGTGAATGGGTTGCAAGATTACCACGTGTAATAGCTGCATTAAACAATTAGTTTACTCGAACAACTGCCATGAAACCTATTAATGCGATTACAAGGAAATATATACTAATACAGCATAATGTTCCACCTTAGTCAATATTAGGTAATGTCATCGTCAGGTATTTATACGAATCCGGTGAACTTGAAGGAAGCCAAAAAGAGCGACAGATCCTATTTGGAGTATTACTACACACAAGATATCCCGCGTGGTACGATCCACAGGTAGACCTGCAATCTACAAATTAGATTCAACTGCTCCTCAACGTGGATTTACACGTGAACAATTACAGGTAATTCCCGAGGATACACAATTACCACCACATTCACTTAACTAGCACTTCTACGCCAATTACATTCAAGACAAGTTAACATCACATTATCACGTGTATGATCAAGACTGTTATGTTTTCTATCTACGGTAAATTGTCTAGGATTTTTACTCGAGTATTGCCACATTATACAATTACAGCTTGCACACTGATTATCCTGTTGTTGTTTCAATGTTATGATAAAGTGCATGTCCAGATCGTAGTAGCGTTTATTTTTTTTTATCATAACATAATGGTACCGGCAACTCTGCGAATTTTTCTTTATTTAGCAGAAATAATCTTTGTTGAAGTGTGTCACAAACTAGCTTTCTACTTGCAACTATCAGATCATTTGGTGTCCACGTATCCCAAACGTCGATCAAAGAGGTTTCTGAGATTATATTAAGCATAACCTCACATTATTACAGCAGTTTTTTTCGTCAAGAACCAATCAACAAATATTTTTAGATTATCTAATGATACAGTACATATTTCATCCCAAACTATGATCTTCGAAATATATTTATCTCTGATTCGATTGGGATTCCGTGCGTCTCCGCTCCATCGGAAAAAGCTGTGATAAGTACATGACCATGTTCCTCGTTGGGTCATTTCTCGCGCAAGTCTTTGTGTAGGTGTCAAAACGATCTATCTGAATTCTGAAATAGTTCAATCGCACGTGTCGTATTTCCTGATTCTCCAGGTCCATTGAAATAAATCGTTTTGTGTCTAGCTACGGGATAATATATTGATGGTGCAGACGATGGTTTTAATATCCGATTATTTCTCCGGTAAATATCTTTGATTGGAACATCTGCTGATTCAAAATAAGCTCGTATATTCTCCTTTTTATTCTTCATTCACCCCATGGTGCATGATCGATGATGTTTAGTTGGCCTAGTAATCTTGAATATTTTTTTACTGATATAAAACGAATCGGTAGCTACTCTGACAGCAAATTCCGGAATTGTATTTATCATGGATAACAGATTAAATCGAAACGTACACGAGCATCGAAGACCTTAAATGGGTATACTGCGGTGATTTACCGTCAATATAACTCACAATTGTACCTAACTTAGTTCCATTTGATAAGAAAGCTATATCCCAAGTTCTAAATGTATTTCTTTACGTTTTATCAGCAATTATAAAATTTAATTCAGCATCGTCCATGATCAATCTTGTACAGTGTCGTTTATGATCGTATGATCTTCCTTGGTTAAATTTACTTATTATTTTCCTGCCAAGATCCCTTGCAATTTTATTTTCAAAGTCTGTTTATCAGGATTTTCTTCATCAGAATATTTCTTTTTTTGTGGTAACCAAACTTCGGTCTGCATTCGGTATGATATAATCGTCGCTTCACTGACAATCAACGACGTCAACATTAAATAATCGAGCATATATCGTAACAGTAATATTGAAGCCCACTTATTTTCTGAAAAATGTCTACCGAACCAAACATAACAAATCGGATGAAGATTTTCTGTAAACTCGAATGATTCAATACTAGCGAATCCAGTAATATCAAAATCAGGTTATGGTCCATTTATTGATACTCGCGTCATCTCGTGTGTCGGGTGACCGAATCTTTTAAAATAACCACAACACTCTCCGTATCCCAGAAAACTTCCCGGTGCAACCATATCAACCGAGATAACATCTTTACGCGAGTATTTACGGTTCCACAGTCCACCGTGACCATATTCAATACAACCTAATATTATATCATCAACAAGATCAAACTGAGTTGGTTTCCATGAATTTTTCGCTATATCAAAATGAGCTGCAACTGATGGGACAGTAAAACATTCACAGAGTAATTTTTCGTCAAGCGTATATTCTCTCATTTTCTCGTGGAGGGATTCTGTTCGATAAATATCACCATTTGGTCTTACAAACTCATCGGATTCATCTTCAGAACTAAACAACCACACGGATACATGATCGTTTTTACTTATTTCGTTAATAAGGTCAAATATGTCACCGTTATAGAATTTAACCGTCCTCGTCCGTGGAAATACTTTGCTGCATTAGTCCACGCATGTGCATTATTATCAACAATTTCGATTGAACCTCTTTTTGATTTATATATTGATTCGTACAAGATCTCTCCTGTTGTCGTTTTTACTGTTATAGGGATCATTAATTTCTTTCCTAGTTCAGCAACATCTTTGATAGATGCACCGGTAAATTTGACCTTTTCTGCCCACGAATTTATTATATTTCGTCGGTTATCCGTTAATCCCTTCCCACGAGTCGAAACCGTGAAATGTTCTGTTATTCGTTCGGCCACACAATTTATCTTCGAAAATTTTATGGGCTTTAGCTTATCAATATTAGGTTTCTCAAGCGGATATTATCCCATAAATAACCGCTATTACAGAATAAAATCTTTCGTAATAAAGTCTATCAATACCAGTCAACATCCCTGGTTTGGAACCTTTGCTCAGAATGGCAGTTGTTTCATTATGAAGGACAGGATCACGTTTATCACGAATGATCCAATTGTTTGTATCTGATAGTACGATAAATCTGTTTTTTAAAATATATTTTCTATCGTCAAGGTAGTTAATTATCATCGCCGCTCGTTTGTTGTTCATCGTAGCATCTATGTTTTTTAGTGTCACTTATAATCTTAAATGTCAACCACACATGAGATGCTACATTTTTCTGAAATTCTTTTTAGGGGTCATGTATTTTATTGATCAAGATTTTATATGTCGGATCAACCGGATCTCGCATCGGCACAGGGAATATTCTGTCAAGATTAAATTTTTTATGTTTAGAAAGCTCGATCTTGGATAATCTCTCGAATTCCCCCATCATTATAATCGAAACAAGTATTTAAATTAAAAATATTACATATATATATATATATAATGATTAAAACAAGGAATATCTGCAAGTGGTTGATGATCGACTCTGTTACTCAAAAATTCGAAATCACAATCGAAATTCAAAAATCGAAAAAAATCGAAAATCTATCATATCAAAATTCAAAATTCAACTGATTATGTACACACATCTCACCATGATTCGAATCATGGTGGGAGATCGTTTTACTCACTCCGGGTTTGATATCCGGGGGTGGTGGTGTGTGTGTACATAATCTGTAGAGAGGTGTGTTTTTCATATTGTTCTGTCCCTAATTAAGATTATATGTTTCATATGCCTTAGACCTTGTGCTGTCAATAATATGCCTAAACCTGCAAGGGCACGGTAGTGAACTTGGGGTTCAAAGTTTGTATACGTTTCATGTGCCTTAAACCTGCTAGCACACTCGAAACTAGAGATTCAAAGGTTGTGCTGTCAATAATATACCTAGCCTACTAGAACACTCGAACCTAAAGGTTAGAGGTCATAATTTTTAAATTTAAATATATGTTATATATATTTATATATATTAAGATCGGAAATATTAGTGCTATAATATCTGCAGTAAAAAAAAAATTAAAAAATGAAAATACAACTCGATCCAGGAAAAATAATTAGTGATTTCGAGTCAATCCAACAACGAAATCTTGAAGGTGGTTATACACTTTCAACGGAGTATAGGCTGATAAAGAACATACAGTCTATAATGTTCCAGTCCTTATCGATGATAAAAGATACAGGTGTAGATACGTTTGTACCACTTTCTATCGCAGTAGAAAATATTAAATCGAAATTGTCTCACGAATATGAAACGAACAAAATTATCAACACACGCGTGAGACATATTTGAGATATTAACATCCTTTTTATTCTGTTAAATTTTTTATCCTGTTATATTTTGTTTTATTATGTTATACTATCCTTTTTATTCAGATTTGTAATTTTTGATGCATTTCATCCTTTTTTCTACCCATTTTAGTCGAAATATTGTAGAAAATCTATCAAAATTGTAATATTTGTAGGGTAAAACCCCGAGCCATTCTCTAAATGATTTATCGATAAATCGGTAAATTTGCCATGTTTTGTTCATAAAGTAACTAAAATTGGATATATTGTTTACGAGAATATACCAAAAACAGACCAAAAAGAGATGAAATTAACGATAAATCGATAAATCATTTACAGAACTCAGGGTTTTTTCCTATAAAAATCAGAAATCTGTCAGATTTTGTACAATAAAATTGACTAGAATAGATTTTAAAAAATAGATTTGTTTGATAACTACCATCAACAACATCACATACAAGATTGACTGCAATCGTTGAGGTTATATTTACAATCTATGATGAAATATGCCTGCCTTCAGCATCTGGATCATTGTCAAATCTGAGAACATCATCAGGATTTGGTGGAGTTTCAGGCCATCACAGAACAGTTTTTATCGATGATCGATAAATATCTACGATACAATCGGCATATTTTACTTCAATCACAGATGATAATGTTGGTTCTTGAACAGTAATAGTTATTTTTGATTCTTTTTTTGTTGTTGATTTTATTCTGCTCTGGAATTCATCGTTTAACTATTCAATCAGCAGCAGAGGGTGTGAACAGACTTTCTCTAATTGGGGTATATTTTAAGCAAAAATATTCTAAGTCTCCATTTGCCAAACTGAGACTTAACAATTTTAGAGCTCTGTTTGTCAAACGGAGTCTTCCTCAAGGGTAAAAAAAAAAGACGCCATTTAGTTGACGTTCACCTCCTCGGCTGCTAATGCGCTAACTAAATATTTGATCAAGTCCTTAAGATTTCACAAATAAACTAATTTGTAAAACCTCACCTCGTAAATCAATCAGATTATTAGATTGGTCAGTGAGTTTAAAATTAATTCTCGTTAACAAATTATTATGACATCGCATATAGACTAGATTAGTTGGGTCTTCAATAATTAGAAATCCTGGAGGAGCCGTTGGTGCAAATGAATATAAAATATATCCTTGCTGAGCTTGATTTGATTGTTCGAGATTTATTTGATAATTTCCTTCGATAACGTCACATACTAAATTGAGCGCAATCACCGTTGAAATATTCACATTGTTCGGAGCAATATGTCTACCGCCGCCTTCTGGATCATTATTATATTTCAGAATATTTGCTGTAGGATTCTTCAATTTTTTCCAATTATCGTGGATTCTTTTGAACCCAATATCAATAGCATCGTCAAGTTGTTTCTTTAGTTTATCCGGGTTATATCCAGGGATTTTAAAATCTTTAATCTCCGTTTTATTAATATTGTATAGATCCGCAAACTTATCATGTAATATCTCTTCATTTAATACTTCTTGAATAATTATCGAGTGAAATATTTTCATATCATAGATGATTTTATTACCCGTTTCTACGATGCTGATAAACTCGTCTTTAGTGAGAGAGCCGGATTTAAGAGATATTAGCAGTAGTGAAAAATCATTATTCATTACTGTGAAATTTCCGTTGATGAGAGGGAGGTAGATTGAATGAAAAACTTTTTTATTTATGAACTTATCGGGGGTATAATCTTGATAACTTTTGACTTCATTGACGGGTTTTATTTTGTTGGTGATATAATCGGATTTTTTAGGTTCGGGTGGAAAATCCTTCGAATTTTCTCGCGAGTTATCCGGTGGTAATTCAGGCCATCCTAACACTGATCTTATAGAACTCTGATAAATATCTACAACGTATCCTTCTGTATTTATCTCGATAGCAGATGATAATGTTGGTTCGTGAACTGTTATAGCGATTTTTGATTCTTTTCCAGTGAGAGATTTTATTCTTCGTTGAAATTCAGCGTTGATCTGTTCGATTTGATATGACCCAGCTGGTATAGAAACAACCTGCCAATCTGGTGTTCCGTCTTCACGATTCTTGTTTGCAAATACCAAGGAATTATTCGGTTGTTGACCACCAAATGCTACCGATCTAATATTAGGCCAGCTATGATACACTCGTAGTTTTGCTAGTGCGATCTCGCTCACGGGAACGGGGTTTGGAAAATTAACACTAAATTCGGGACGTGTTGAGGTTACTGATATCGTGCTTGTTTTCACCGGTGTTGTATTTGTTACTATTTGTTGAAGTAGTTCTTGCGACGACATTATTATTATTATTATTCTGCTCTAATTTCAGCATTGTTGATTTATACAATTGAGCCATCGTTGAAAATTCGCTATCTGATATTGTTGTGTCATCCAACGATGATGATATCAACGAGGATAATTGCGAGTAACCGGCAGATGCAATATGATATTTAATTAAATAATCATGTAGTTTACTCTGGCTACACGATGATAGTTTTTTTGTGATCCCAGTTAATATACCAGCAATTGTAGCCACTGCGGAAATAGCGATTGGAACTACGACCGGAGCAATCATTGTAACCGAAGATAGTATTATTCCAGCAGCAGTGATTACTCCTGACACCGAGTACACGGTGATATCAACTGTGGTTATTCTTCGTTTGTATTTTTTGATTTTTATTTGATATTCTTCACAGAGAGAACTGAGTTTAGTTTGAAACTCTTTGACTTGATCATAGCGATACTGATTCGATGATGGAGTCATTTTATTTTAAAGGTGCTAGCATTTTCAATTACAAATTACTTTGTAATTTTGAATCGTGAAAGAATTTTTAAATCAATTTAATTGTTTACTTAAATCCACTACGAATTCTACGTACCACGTTACTGAAACCTTGGCTAGATTTCCATCTGTATTTGTTATCGTGAATTGTTCAGTTGTATCCTTGTCGATGATCGTTGATATCGTATTATTGACTCCAGATGAACTACTTGATGATATTTCAAACTGAGTCGGTGATACTATTATTAATCGATAAATACCCTTGACTGCTGCGGTTACGGTTAAAATATTGTTTGTGGGAGTCCACATAAATGATCCGTATTGAATCGTGTATACTACGTTGTTGACGATAGATTTATTATGAGGAATTTTTACTTTTTCAACAACGCTTATCATTCTCATTGCATCATCCCTTATTGCGTTGTTGAATGTTTTAAGTTCATCGATGGATTTTTTAATATCGGGAAGTGTTATTTCAATTTTATCAAATGGGCTCCCAATAAACTTGTCCATGAGGTTTTTACGAAACGTCATAAATAGTTTCGTGTGTTTTTCATATTCGGATTGAAGAGTTGCTAGTTCCAATATAGAATCTTTTATTGTGGTGAGTTTTGGTGTGGTTACTGGTGGATTTCCAAAAAATTCTAGCAGGGGTTTATCAATTTTGTCAACTATATTTCTTTGTAATGTAGTAAACTGATCAAATACAATTATATGATCATCATACTTATCATTAAGCGATTTTAATGAATTCACCGTGTTATCGTATGTTGTTAATTTATCCGTAATTGTTGAAACAAGTACACCTGGTTTGAGTTTACCCTCATCAGAAAATAACGCGATAGTATCCTCTGCTGCGTCTCGTTGTTTAACCAAAATATCATTAAGAGAGATATTACTACTTTTCAATTTACCCTGACGATCTTGAAATACAACTATTTCACCAGGATCAACATTTGCTAGGTTTAATATTTCAGCTATTTCATCTTCGATTAATTTTTTAACATCCTTGTTATCAACGGTTTCAACTCCACTATCAGGTTTTTTCAGCGATGATAAAGATCGTCCCCAAATATCAATCATTATTATAGAAATATTTTCATCGTTTAAATCCGATGGATTTTCAATCTAAAGATTTTTAATCTAAAATTCTTTCAGAATTTTTTAAAGAGATTTGCCGCTAGTATACTCATTTACTACTATATGAGGTGGTTTCGAAAATCTTTTGGATATAGCATCAAGTACGTTTAATACTTCATTACCACATATTGGTGGATCAAGCATTGTTTGTGTTGGTAACGTAGAATACCAAGTCTTCATTGGAAAATCTTTTATATAACGCATAAATTCTTTCGGCGGCGCTAATCCATATGAGTCAAAATAAATAATCCCACGTGGATCAATCGCGTATGCAACCCAGTGAGTTCCAGGTCCGGAGCTGTTATCTAAATTAATAATACCGGTTTCAACATCATTTGGTTGTGCCGGTAACTGATCTCTCATAAAAACCCCTCTGAAATTTTTTATTTTTAATTTTTTAGCGGTATCAATTAAATCAAAATTGGACATAGGAACTATATCGTTCCTGGAATTCGAAGACCCTTTCCGCTGTACCATGAACTCGGGGTTCCTGGTAGTCTTAGACCCTTTCCTTTTTTTTTATACCCCTTTCCAGTTGCCTTTTTCAACGCCATTCCTGCTGCGGTACCAATGGCTCCTAATGCTGCCGCCTTCGCCACCGCTGGGGCTGCTGCGGCAATCAACCCTGGAATCAACCCTAACAACGGGAATATACCACCAGTCTTTTCCATGTTTTTAATCGCGCTCGTAGAAAGAGTAATCTGAACTCCTTTTTTTTCTTTCAGCGCTTTATTAAAATGATTAGTTTGAGTTTTCGTCAGCGATAGTTTATTTACCCCGCCATTCATTTGATTAGGTTTCAGCGTTATTGTGGTCCCACATTGCTTAGCTGATTTGGATTGTAGTTTTTTTATTTGACCAGGTGTCAACGTAACATTGATATTACTATACGACATTATACAAAATAGATTGATTCTAAATTCAAATTGCTTTGCAATTTTCAATGTAAGTATTTCTAAATTCAATTATAGATTTTCAACTGGTGCATCTACTAGTCTCATTCGTCCACCAACACCCTCGAGTATCATTGACTTATCACTGAGAATAACAGCAACCGCTCTGTAATTATCAATACCAGCAGGACGGGTTACACGAGCTCGGAAGTGTATATCAACTACGGACTGTTTCATCAAGTCAAGATGTTCCAACGAAAAGTAATAAATCGGATACAGACTTTTAAAATCCAATTGTGATATTTGTAGACCAGTATCTACATTTTGATCACGTCCCATAAATGATAGCAATCGATGATAAACTCGTGCAATATGGTTATTTTCATAGTTAAGTTGTATATCCTCTGATGGTTCTTGTTGTCCGTTTATTTTAAGTGAAACTTCATTACATCCGATTTGATCAAATATCATATGGGAACGTTCTTGATTATCCAATCGCGCTCTATTCTGTAGCGCAATAAAAATATGCCGTGGAGCTGAAACACCCTGTCGTGCTGCCAAATGCCATGTAAGTGTACCATCAATATTAGAATCCATGGTATCTGTGGACGTTGTCAACCAGCTTAATAATCTCTTTCCCCCTTGATCCATAAATGATAGCAACCGCGGTTCTACTGACAATGATGGAGTCAACACTGGCATCCACAGTGATAGTTTTGATAAAATTACTTTACCAGCGGCAACGCCAGCAGCGCGCCAGATTGCATTATTATCATCACCCTTTCTCACTAGTGCTACAGTATGCTTTACTCCATAAATAACTTTTCTGACGTTTCTACAAAATCCAAATATGTGATGGAGCGGAATCGCACATGAAAATCGTCGATGCTCTCCTTGCAACGTTGCTACTCTTGTTGCAAATCCTAGATTATACTCTGGAATAGTATTTATAATCATATCTTCAATACCAGCAGCAAGACCAGCACCAGGACCAGCAAAAGCAGCAGCAGCAGCACCAACACCACGATCATTTGGTCTTCTTACTAGATACTGAACGCCATTAGCATTATCAGTAATATCCTTCGTGAACATCATAGATGGACCCGCTGATCTAGTATAGTCATCAGAGTATCTTGCTAGCCCTAGTATTGTTGTTGCAACATCAACCTCACGTTCAATAGATTCAATTTCTCTTCCATCAATGAGATATCTAGCACTTTCAAATAATGCCATAATACCATTATTAACAAAACCAACTTGTAAATTAGGCCCATATACTGTATTAAGTGCATTATTTTGTACGAGTTCACCTTCAACTTCAATAAAGGCTTCAGCGGGTAAAAAGTATTTACTTGTATCATGAACTTGAAGTTCAATTCTTCCACGAAGATCAGGTTGTACTGCGTGATAAGCGAAAAATTGATAATCGCGTACAGAAGTATCTTTAAGCACTGGGGCTTCCATGTCAAATGCAACATCAGGGTTTTGTTTGAACATTTTTATTATATATCCGATGGTCTAAATCGAAAATTCTGAAAGAATTTTGAAATTATTTTAAAATAGTTTCATATGAAAACCCAAGGAATTCATTTAGAGAAAATCGATTTTTATGAAATTATGTCGACGGATTAGCCAAAAAACAATACGAAATCAATAAAAAAAACATCGAAAATTCGATGAAACAATATATTTTAGCCTCACATGATAAAAAATCTGATCAAAATCGATTTTCTCTAAATGAATTCCTGGGGTTTTCATCCTCGATTTTCATGAAATTTTGTCGATGAATTGCATAAAAACACTAGAAAAATGAGTAAAAACACTAGAAAAATGAGTAAAAAAAGTAAAAAATCTAACAAAATTAGCAAAAAATAAATATTTTATAATATAAAAATAATTTTCAAAATTCTAAAGAATTTTTAAACCAATTATTTAGTTGGGTGTATTTTAATAATGATGATGAAAATATCTGATAATGAAGATAACGTAAGTAGAATCAAAAGTGATTCTGATACAAGTGATTCTGACATAAATATTTCTAATGCTAGCATTTCTACAATAACCATAACAACTGAGCATCCTATTCAAATAAATAGAATCACAAGTGATTCTGACACAAATATTTCTAATGCTAGCATTTCTACAATAACTATCATAATTGGAAATCCTGTTCAAATAAATATTTCTAACGTTTCCGGCGAAATTTCTTAAAGCCACTTCCCGGAAGCCCACTTCCGGCTATCATATTTGCTGTTATGTTATCCTGGGCGTTAGTCATTAACGACTGTAGTTTTTTATCCACGGCGTTATTTATTATTTTACTAACCTGTGTAGGCATTACTGCAGTAGATGGCAGTGAAGTCATTCTAGAAATGCTAGCATTTCCAGGTTTTGATTGGAAATTCGAAGAATTTCGTCGTCGAACTAGCGCTGTTAGTTTATCCCGAGCGGCTGAAAATGCCTTACTAGCAAGATCACCAACAGTGTTAATACCCTTATCTCGGATAACATCAATTGCTTTCATTGCTGCCTGTTTTGCAAATGGAGCCACTTTTGGAGCCATTCTTGAAAATAATCCCATTATAGTATTACCGAGACCATCTCCATAGTATACTCGGTATTTTGGTAATCGTGAGTTTACCACGTAGACGTTAGTTGGTTTATCATGGTTGTAGTGTATGATCATTCTTCTATATACAAAAACACTAGTGTTTTTCCAAATGCTTTAGCATTTCCAATTATCTAATCACAGGAAATTTTCGATTTCCCACCTACGGATTTCCAGTGACATTAGTCACTATGATAACCGTAGAAATTCGAAGAATTTTCGGCTAACTCCTCAATGAAATCTCTATATGTTGCAATATCCATGATACCACCTTGAAATAATCTCCTACAGATATCAGCTGCTTCATTGATTATTTCCAGTGAGTTATTCCCGGCTCGTTTTCCTCCTACAAGTACTTCTAATCGGGATATATCACCGAGAATATTACCAGGACATGTTACACTAGCGTGAAAATCTATAGGATTTTTACCAACTAAACCACTACCCTTTTTTTTAGTTGTACCAGTTGCACCCTTCAGAGTTTTCAACTCTGGAGTTTTACTCTGGGAATCAGCCTCTGCCATTATTTGTATTTCATCAGGGATTGGGTCTGCTGTGTATACTGGTGGTGCTACTGTGATCCCCTTTACCATAGTTAGAAATTGGTCATAATCAGATTTTATTTCTTTTGTGATTTTGTTTTTCCTCTTGTTTGCTAAAAACACCTTATTTGCCCAAACTTCTGAACCCTTTACAAAATCCTTAGCCGTGTCGTCTCTTAAATACTTAACTCTCTTCGCTTTTTTAACGTTGTCTTTGGTAAATTTAGCTAATCCAGCAAGTGTTGGGATATTTCTGATTGTATTTAACGCATCAACTGTAAATATATTTTCAGGAGGATAGTCCCTTTTTGAAACAGCTCCCTCTTCTTCTTCTTGAACTTCTTGAAATTCTTCGAATTTTCGTTCAGGTGGTGGTGAGGAAATATCAACATCACCTAATCGTTCAATTTCTTCCTGAAGTTCTCGTTGTTGTTCTTCTTGTCGTCTTGCAGTAGTTATTATATCACCAGGAAGTGTTTTTAATGATTTTTTCGTTTGTTTAGTTCGTTTTGATATTTTCTCTAACACAGGGAGAAAGGACTCTTTTTGCGCGCTTTCTTGTTTAGAAATTGCTGTTTTCACACCCTCAGTTGCACTAACAATAGGTTTGAAGAGTTGTTCTGTATCCTCTGTGAAGTCAGTCTGAAATAATTGCCGTTGTTGAAGTTTTTCGCGGATTCTATCACGAAGGGGTAATATTTTCTTAAGAGCTTCAAGTCTTTCTCTAGCTAATCTCGTTGTTAATGATTCTCCTACCATTATTGAAAGAGTATTACTATTGTCAAATTAAAAAATCCAAAGCATTTTAGAAATGCAAATCATTTTAGAAATGCAAATCATTTCGAAAGAAATCACTAACCTAAAAATGCAAATCATTTTAATACTTCCTTGTTGTTACACACATAATTTTACTTCCTCATACCGTATCGGTTATACAAACAAAGGAGGCTCTCTACGCGTGGGCTCATCACCTTCAGAGTTTTCCATTAATGTTTTTAATTGTCTCACTTTACAATTAATAAGTCTCTTTTGTTCATATTCTAATCCTAATTGCTTTCGAACACGTTCAACGATGCTACATAATGGTACGAAGACATTAACATCTTCAGTATTGACTAAACTTTCACGTATAAACTTTTGGATATTCTTAATTAAAAAATATTTTTTAGATAGGACATATTTTCCGGTCTGTTCTGCAAATTGTATATCCTCGAAATTGGTCATAATTTGATCACAATCCAAACCTGAACATAATTTTACATTTTCATCCTTCAACTTGTTGATTTCAATAATAATCAATTTGAGATTTTCAATATTCATATATATATAAAAATATATTTGTTTAAATGCAAAGTATTTTCAAAATGAATTCTGGATACACTAAGGTGTTGATCATCTTAGTATACCCAGAAGCTTAATGCGATTATAGGTGATTATGATTATATATAATGAATGACGACGGCACATTCACCGTTTTGAACCCCCTTGGTGTTTTATACATCAAGCAGCGCGCTCAACGGTTACAACCGACAAACACATAACAATAGATTATAGGTGAACAATGAATGAATTGATTTCAATGACAATGACGACGGTACAATAACCCCTGATCTAGTGTGGTAGGCGATTATACACATAGGACGGTACAACAATAGATTATAGGTGACACAATGAATTGATTTCAATGACAATGGATGACGCGGGCTATTCTACATTCAAGTGTAAACAAAACCACAAAATCGAAACTTTGGTTTTGAATGTCAATAATAACGTTCATACCACGTGTGACGGTGTGGTTTTGTTTACACTTGAATTTCGGCTAAATGCCCAATTATAATAAAGACGAATTTGTATATATACACTCATTACGACGAGGTGATATAAAATAGGTGTAGTGATTGTAATTATTTGTTTGTTTATTAGCGATCACTGACAACGTTGAAAACACGCATAATACTTGAAACAGACATTAAAAAAAATGTTTAAATACGACGTGTCTATAAAACAGTTCTGTTAATACTTGAAAAAAGACAAAATTGATTGTGTTTTGTTCGGATTTATTTAATTATAACAGCCAATCAAAAATCGAAGATTTTCCAATCAATGTTAGAAACGCGTTTCCGTGTTTAAGATCCGTAACTCTGTCATTGGTGGAAATCCTATGGATTTCACACGCGTTATACCTAACGGAGTTATCTCCCTACATAAGAAAACTGAATTTTGTTTTTAAAACGCTTTGAAAAAGCCGTCTTATAAATTCCCTCTGCTACTTTTTGTACCGAGGAGGTGTGAATATCGAAATACTTACCAGCTTCTGACATTGATTGAAATACCATCTCCCCCTTGTCAGTATTAAACGATCTTACTGGTCTCTTCCCAATTGATTTACAAGTACCAGTATTTCCAAATGCAGTATTCTCACTTTGTGTAACAGCTCGTAAATTATTCAAAGAATTATGTGTCCTAATACCATCAATATGATCAATAACAAGGCCATCCTTGATTAATCCATTATACACTTCATAAACGAAACGGTGATTGAGATACATTTTCCCTCCAGCTTTAAATATCAAATAACCCATACCATTATCCCGCCCAACAGATTTCTTATTTTTACTGTGTCTAACAACACCATCACGAGAAGCTTCGTAATTTTTAATAACAGGATGTCTTTGAAATTCTTGGCTCATTTGTATATATAATATATCTATTTGTCTAATTCGTTAATTGGCTGAATTATAACATTAGCAAATCTTTTTATATAATCAGCCGTAGTTTTTATGATTTTGCCATTGACGTTGTCATTGACGTCGTCAGGATTTTTGATTCTTCGCTTGTCATAATAACGTTTTAACTCTCTATAACGCTTACCCCCGCAATTAATGCATAACTGCGACTTGCCTCTTACACCTACCCCACAATGCAAGCATGGTAGAGGTCCCTCCGAACCGTTTCTCACACTCTGCATATGATACCCACAGAATTCATTTCTACATGATTTGTTACACGGAGTCTTTGATCCAATCATAAGCCATTTGCAATGATTCATTATATAAAATTTTCTTATTTAAATACTTGTTTTAATTATAATATGAAGGAGTTCAAGAGATTATCGAAAATTAAGCCTTGGAAAAATGTTAGATTTAATCTCGATAGAATCTCTGATATACCTAAAAGTCTAGTAGATGATAAACCACTATTGAGTAAAATCAGCGACTGTTTTAATGAGTTTAAGCGTGATGGAGCATCTCATACGTGGTCGACATTTCGAATTATTGATGAAGATGTCAATATACCCGTAATTGATGCTACTATGAATGATATAAGAGCAGCTGTGATACTTTCACACCTTGGCAAGAAATCCAAAGGATTTCTACGGAGGTATTTTTTTAGAATAAAATTTATTATCGAAGAGGAAGGTGAATGGATTATCAGAGATAAATTTGACCCAATCCTTAAGGATAAAAAAACTGTTATTGTGAGTAGAGATTCCAAACCAGGAATTCTAACTGGAATTGACAAACCATACTATGAGAAATCTTACCCTGTAACAGCAGTTGTGTATGGGTTATATCCAATAAATAATAACCCAAGTATTACAAAACTAGCACCTGTGAAAGAGTCATCGTCGATCAATTGTGTAGCAACACGGGTAATAGAACACTTTACAAATTCCCTCCGAGGAAACAAATTAACTGATCTACGAAGAAAAAAAATAACCGAATGGGAACTAACAGTGAATCAACATGGAGCAAGGATTTCCGATATAGCTAAATTAGAAGCATTATTAAAATTTCCAATATCGGTAGCGACAATAACCGGAGAAGTATTATACGAACCGAAATATCAATCGCGAGGAGCTCCAATTGAAATTATTGATCATAACAAACACGCGTGGACACCCGCGGTAAATATATTTCCACGAGAAAGAACTGTTCGATATATCCCTAAAGAATTTTCTAGGGATGGTTTCTATGAAGAGAAATTATTTGATGCTATTCACACATTAACCAAAGACGACCCTGTGTCAATGTGGTTACTCAGGAGTAATGAGGATCCGGAAATAGGATTTGATCAGTTTGTAAAACCAAATGGTGAATTATATCGAACTGAAGAATTAGATACTAGAATGAGAAAAATCGCTAATGAGTATTTAGAAGGAAACACTAGTGTTTCTACTGTAGAAAAACTACTTACGGATAGCTTCACAATTCCATCAGTGGTAGCTCACTTCGCACGAGAAAAGAATTCATGGCGTCCAACACGAAGTGATTTTCTGGAGGACGTGAAGTTGAGTTGCGTCGAATTGGGTCATGGAGGATTGTGGAATACGAAATACTCACGTGATGGTATGATTTCAATTGATATATCCGCGTGTTATCCTGGAAGTTTTCTCGGGTATGGAGAATGCTCTGAGTACTTCAAACGATTTGGACACCCCACACATGAAATGACTCGTGTTGCGATTAATGGTCCATTGCCTGATTTTGATTTAACCGGGTTCGCTCGTGTGATATCATTCGAATTAGCTACAGGGTTACATCCGTGTAGTTATCTTTGGCTTGGTAGACATATGTATGAAAAAGCGTGGATGCCAATTGTGCTATTGCGGTATATGATCGATTGTGGTATGCTAATATCGTTAATTGTCAGTGAAGCGATTATTTGTTATAACGCTCAGAAAGATGTTTGGTTACCAAAACCCGATCTAGAAAAAATAATTAACGAACAACGAAAACAATTTCTAGATGGAAATTCGAAGAATTTCAGCGAGGAACAAATCATAGATTGGTCTAAGAAATTATTCGAAGGTAGTAATAGAGAGGCTAAAGATCTCGGACGAAAAATAATCGGTAAATTCACTCAAGGTGGAAGATTTGATAATGCAAAATACTCTTCGAGATTAATCATAGACGATGAAGAATACAATTTCATAATATCTGATTTAATAAAAAAAGGGAAATTTGTAACCCGTAAGAACGCTTTTCTATCAGGGGAATTAGATGAGGAAGCTTACAAATCTGCGAGCGGAACTAATAATGTTTGGGTAGATGATGTCCTTCGAAATGGTAAGAAACTAGGTACGGTTATTACCTACTGTGATGGATATAGTTGTCAGTACACACATTTGAGAAGTTCTATGCTAGCCTATTCTTGTATTAATCTATTCTCGATGATAAACAGATTTCCCGATACCGCGGTTAGAGTAGCTACTGATTCGATGTATATCCATGAGAAATACAAATCAGATGTAGCTAAATTCACAGATCCTAAGGAAGCGTGGGGAAATTGGAGGTTTAAAAAAGAAACATTACATGAGTATTGTAAATCCGCAGACGTTGCTATGGATGATAAATACTTGAAAAGTAACCATAATATCTCAGAGATTCAATCAGAATTTTCTACTGCACCGCCCGTATCCGATCCGATTTGTAGATACAAGACAGTTTATTTAAACGGCTGTGGTGGATCAGGAAAGACAACTCGGGTAATTGAATTATTTCGTCGTGGAAACGCTAGCGTTTCTAACATGATTGTGTTAACACCAACTCACAGACTCGCCAGAGAGATGATAGCGCGTGGAGTAAAAGCTTGTACTTATCATAGCTTCTTTCGATGGAAAGGTGATACATGGACTCCTGATCGAATGGGTGATAAATTTATTCCTGAAATAATAATCTGGGATGAAATATGCACGGTATCATTGACAGTATTACAGATATTTCTTGAATGGTTGTTATTGAAAAATACAAAAGTCGTCATGTGTGGGGATCACGGCCAACCGCAGCCATTTGTTGGTGGATCTCCACATGAATGGCTAAAAGGATTTGTAGATTATTATGAAGAAATTAATACCGACCATAGATCACTTGATGAACAATTACGAGAATTCAAAGCGCTAATTAGATTACAACCGGATAAAATCCAATGTGAAATAGCGCGTGAAATAATCTCTGAAACTCCCATGAATGATTTTTGGGAAATGTGGAAGCCAAATGATTTAATAATCGCGAGTAGAAAAATAGTCAGAGACGCACTTCAGATGAAGTTGTTTGCGCTACATAAAGAAAAATTTACAACGCTTCCAGTACCACTCTGTTATAGACCTAAGGATACACGAAAGCAGAATATCGACGTTGACATTCCTGGACAACAACAAAAGCAGAATTTAGTATTAAATGATATTGTGTTGGTTGATATCAGCGTCGTTAAAGATGCATTAGGTGCTGATAAATCCCCATGGACGTTAGGTTATGCAGCAACAATACACTCTTCACAGGGATTGACTATATCCGATACAACTCTTTGGATAGTAGATAATCATATTGAGTGGTCAAATTTAGTTTATCTCGCAGTATCCAGAGTACGGCGAATAAACCAACTTCGAAGAATTGTGGTTAATGATAATGACAATACAATAAGTAATATACACACCGATGATAATATAATCAGAAAAAAACTCTCTGGTTATAAACAACAGGATAAAAAAAATAAAAGAGAATTTGACATTGATGCTGAATTAATTAAGACACTAAAGCAACAACAGAACAATCACTGCGCGAGTTGTAATTGTATAATGAGTTGGAATTGGTCGGATAAAGATCCTCGCCAATTCACCGTAGATAGAAAAGATAACAATCTCGGTCATGTCAGAAACAATGTGAGGTTGACTTGTCTTGAGTGCAACAGACGCAGAGGTGCCAGCACCTTAGGTGCTAGTTAAGACCACGCGGTGGCAATTGAGTATCCTCGGGAATCACTTGTAATTGTTCGCGTGTAAATCCTCGCTGAGGAGCAGTTGAATCCAGTTTATAGATTGGAGGTCTACCAGTTGATCGTGTTATACCGGATATATTATGCGTAGTGACACTCCAAATAGGATCAGTAGCTCTTTTTTTACCACCCTCAAGCTCTCCTGGTTCATATAAGTACCTTACAATGACATTACTACCAAGAATTGGTTCTTTTTGTGAAATTCCTTGGATTTCCATTTTGATAGACGCCTTCTTAATAGCGTTGACAGGTTTCATATTAATTGTTCTAGTAATCTCATTATTGATTGCGGTAATCACAGCTGGTAATCTCTTGACCCATTCACGAGATCGTTTATCCTGGATGAATTCTTTTGCGTATTGATATCCGAATAACCGCTCAGCAAGGGTTTTATTAAACCGTTCAACAATTGCCTGATCGCGATGTAGCGCAGTGTGTCCTCGTCTGATGGCGACATTATGATGTTTCATCGTAGATGTAACAACACCTTGAAATTCCTTGCCAGGATCAACTTGTAACAGATTTGGCCAGCGCAGAGGACCTCGTCGATAAATTTTTTCAAATGCAGAAGCTACTTCAGTAGATGATTTTGTTTTTAACGGTTCTGCTTGTTTGTATCGACTTGCAATATCAACTAACGTTAACGCGTATTTGTAACCGTTGTCATGCGGCAGAAATAGTATATCAGCTTGATGAACTTCATTAGGTGTTGTAACATCAAAATGCGAATAGTTAATTTGTTTAGGCGCTGGTAGATAAATTTGCCATATTGCCTGTTTAGATAACCAGTTTGCCGCTGTAGTTTTTTTCACCTTTGATGCACTAGCTAGTTTATTGATTGCTGCGTAACCTCTCCAGTATCCTCTCGGAGAATAATAAATAGATTCCATATTAAAATGCTAGCATTTTCAATTACCAGCACCTAACATCAATTTACCCTTCATAGCAGATTTTACCAACCACGAAGCCAATTTTTCTTTGAAGGATTTATCAGGAATAGCATTTAACGCATGAATTAATTTTACATCTGCGAGATGTCTGTGTTGAAGATTGCTGCTTTTATAAGCGACATCATGAACATGACACGCCTTATCAATAGCGTTTATTGGATATTCGCCGGGTCGGGGCTGATTTTGATCATCAAGTCTGATATCTAATCGTGTTCCCGGTCCACAGTAGCTATATCCTGGAAGGTGCTTTTCTCCTGGATACTTTGCCCACGGTGTTCCTGGGAGTTTTGTCAATTTGGCTGCAATATCACCTCCTCAATTTTTTTTAAAGGTTTCGTGGAAGTAAATCTAAATTTTTTCGTACTACATTGTACGCATTTACCAGAAAGCGCTGATCGATTATTTTTCGTTGTAATCGTCGTCAAGTCATTTGTGCCAGTACGCGTCCTACACTTCACACAATATAGATCCATAATTTATATATAACAGTTATGAATGTAATTGATTATTCAGCTACTCGACGACGGGAACCTATTAGACACCATGCAATGTTACCAAATTCTATTCGCGCGATTATCATCGGACCATCTGGAAGTGGTAAAACACAATTGCTACTTAATTTGATAACGAGATGGATGAAGTGGGATAAATTGTACATAATTGCTCCGAGTGTAGACGATTAACGATGTTATGAAGTATTAAAGGATTTTAATGATGCCGCGCAAGAAATTAACGGCGATGGTGTTATTGAGTTTATAACCGATATCGAAGAGGCACCTAGTATTGATGATATTGATGGAAGTATTAACAATTTAGTCGTATATGATGATATCATGTTAGATAATCAAAAGAATCCTGCTAGAATATTTTCCAGAGGCAGACATAAAAACACCGATGTGATATATATCACTCAACGTTACACTCAAATACCAAAAGTGATCAGAGATAACTGCAATATGCTGTGTGTATTTAACGGAGTTGATACTCATACTCTTAGAAATATTTGGCAAACTTGGTGCGGTGGTGATATGGATCATAATCGATTTAGAGATTTCTTTAGCCACGCTCAGACAATCCCACACGGATTTGTGACGATAAATTTATCAGACCCTCGGACAAGATATCGTATCGGACTTGATCAAATATTTAGTTAGCGCATTAGCAGCCGAGGAGGTGAACGTCAACTAAATGGCGTCTTTTTTTTTACCCTTGAGGAAGACTCCGTTTGACAAACAGAGCTCTAAAATTGTTAAGTCTCAGTTTGGCAAATGGAGACTTAGAATATTTTTGCTTAAAATATACCCCAATTAGAGAAAGTCTGTTCACACCCTCTGCTGCTCAATCTGATAACTACCTGTGGGGATATAAATAACAAAGAAATATGGGGTTCCATCCGGTTTAGCTTTGTTTGCAAGTACAAGCGAATTATTTGGAGGTAATCCACCAAATGGATCAGATCTGATATTTGGCCAACTATGATATACTTGCAGTTGTGCAAGTGCAATCTCACTTGCTGAAATTGCAGTTGGAAAATTAATACTGAACTCAGGAAATGTTGTGCTCACTGATATCATAGTAGTTTTTATCGGTGTTGTGTTCGTGGCAATCTGTTGCAATAGTTCCTGTGCTGACATTTATCTATTTATCTGTAACTTTAATGGGTGTAGCTTCTATCACAGTCATTGCTTCGGAGAATATTTTAGTCATGAATGCGAACTCAGAATCGGATATTGAAGCATCGTTGAGGCTTTGAGATATTAACTGAGACAGTTTAGAATACGACGCCGTTGCCGTGTGTAACTTCACCTCATATCGGATAATTTTTCATTCGTGCACATCGATATTTATTTTGCGATTATATTAGAAACTCCAACGATCGCAGTTATATCAATGACAATTACACGTCTGTGATATTTTTTTAGTTTTATCGTGTAAGTATCATTGATAGATTTTAATTTATCTTGTCACTCACGCGCTTGATTGTATCTGTAGTCAATCTAATTTATGCTGTAATCAATTGAGGTGTTTCGGAAACAAATTCCAAACACCACCAGATCGTTGCTGCAGTTAATTTATTGTCGGATGCAACCAGGATAAATGTTTCCTCGTCTCCACGGTTTAATATAACAGATACGGTTCCAGAGAACTTATCCGTTGAGTGACGCCATGGATACGTGGTAAATATCTCGAATTTTGCACTACTAAAGACAGACAATCTGTACACGCCAGTAACTTCCGCGGTATGTTTGATATTATTATTTTGTTGAGACCATGTTGTTGATCCTGATTATATTGTGTATACGACGTTGTTAATCGGCCTGTGGAGAATTTTACCCTGATATTTTTCAAGGAGGTCAATTTTATTAATAATATCACGAGGATCACTTACAATATCTTCCTGTGTTTTCTTAATCGTATCGATTGATGTTTTAATATCAGAAAGTTTCGTATCAACGATTAATGGTTTTCCGAAGAATCCTTCTGCAATTTCATCGATCTTTCTGAAATTTCTACGGAAATTAGGAAACGCACCTATGTGAACATCATACTCGGCTCTCAGCGTAGATAATTTTCTGTCTACGATATTGTGATCGTTTATGTGAAGTTCGTATTCGGTTTTTAACGTGGATAATGTACCACTAACAGCATCATGTTCGGTTTTTAATGTAGATTATTTACCATCAACAATGTTTATGTATCTTTTTATTGTCGCATCTTCAACTGATGTTGAATCTCTTAGGACGGTTATTTTATTTCCGTTCACGGACAGTTCCTCTATTAATACACCACCTGACGTTGATAATCGTTTTTGAACATGTTTGATAATTTCACTTCTGATATATTCTATCGATATACCTGAATTTCGTATTTTTCCGCTGTCGGTAAATACCGGAATATTATCCATAGCAGCGCCAAGAATCCTACGAACTATATCATTCCACTTAATATTGCCGGTTTTCAAAAGATCGTGTTTGTCCTGAAAAATAACAACTTCGTCCCGTTCAACCCAAGCTAGGTTCATAATATCAGCAAGGTTATCTCGTTTTGCATATTTTGATGCGTCGAAATCTATTGGTTCCTTTCTCGGTTTTTCTGATCAAAGCTCTTCCGTAAATATCGACCATTATATATGTGTACAATTTTAAATACCTGTCCAACGATTATTTGTGTATTCATGTACAACCCTGTGAGGTGGTTTAGTTGATTTTGATATCGCATCAAGTACAGCGATGGATTCACGACCACATATCGGTGGGTCTGTCATTGTTTGTGTTGATAACTTTGAATACCATGTTCTGGCAGGCAATTGATTAATATAATTTAAAAACTCAGCTGGTGGTGATAGTCCGTACGATTCAAAATAAACAATTCCGCGTGGATCAATCGCATATGCAACCCAGTGATCTCCTGGACCTGAATTCGAATAGAGATTGATGATACCGGTTTCAACGTGATGTAGTTTGATCGCGCATAAACACTCCTCTAAAATGTTCTTTTTTTAATCGTTTAGCAGCATTTATCAGATCAAAATTTTACATCGGTATTATATTCCTGGAAGTCTCAGTCCCTTTCTTAGATAAGTTCCCGGAAGTCTGAGACCGCGTCCCTTTTCTTATACCCTTTTCCTGTTGCTTTCTTTAATGCCATTCCAGCTAGCAACGGTTCAACAGCACCTAACGCAGCCGCTTTTGCAACTGCAGGTGCGGCCGCAGCAATTAATGCTGGTATTGCTGCAAGAAGTGGAAATATACCTCCTAATTTAATCATATCTTTGATGGCACTTGGAGAAAATTCAAGTCGAACTCCAGTTTTTTATACCAGAGCTTTATTGAAACGTTTAAGTTGATTACCGGTTAACGATAATTTATTTGGACCACCACTCATTTGTTTTTTCTTTAATGTTATTTTTGCCCAACATTGATTTGCATTTTTCGATTGTAATTTTTTTATCTGACCTTGAGTCAGACTTGCGTTAACATGACTATACGACATTTATATATTTACTCGATCGATTTTAATAACATGTTCTCTACGGGTACATCAACGACTCGCATTCGTCTACCAACACCCTCGAGTATTACTGCTCTGTCGCTAAGTGTAACAGCGATCGCTCTGAAACCAGCAGGAACAACAGGTGGACCTACAGCGCCAAGAGGAAAATAACCTACTTGAGCTCGAAAATATATATCAACAACAGATTGTCTAAATAAATCCAAATGTTCCAGTGAAAAGTAATAGATTGGATATAATGTTGTAAAATCTTTTTGTGATATTTGCAAACCGGTATCTACATTTAGATGGCGCCTCATAAATGACATTAAACGATGATATGCACGTGCAACTTTATTCTGTCCAAAATTCAAACTAACTTCCTCGGCAGGTTTTTGATGCCCATTTATTCTCAAACTAACCTCAGTAACATCAAGTGTGTCAAATACCATCGGATTTCTTTCCTGATTATTTACTTGTACATATGCTTGAAATGCGAATAAAATATCTCGTGGTGCTGAAACACCTTGTTGTGCTGCTATATGCCATGTACATAAACCAGCAGCATTACCTTGATTACTATTTGTAGTCATCGTTTTCCATGATAGCAGTGATTTACCACCTTGATTCATGAAAGAAAGTAATTTATTTTCTTATGTGATAGATGGAACCATTACTGGCATCCATAATAATTTTGTAATTACTACTTTACCAGCATCACCCCCGACTCGCCAGATTTCATCATTGTCGGATTCTTTTCTGTTAAGTACCACAGTGAGTTTAGCACCGAACATAACCTTCCTAACATCTCTGCAAAATCCAAAAATATGAGATAACAGAATCGCACATGAAAACATCTCGTTTGCGTTTATCATTAATCTACGTGCTGAGAATCCGAGATTGAAATTTTCGCTCATTGACGCAACTTCAGTTCCAGCTGCATTCATCGTTACATTTCTGTTTTCTGGATGATCATTTGTATCCTTTGTAAACATCATTGATGGACCGGCTGATTTTGAATAGTCATCAGAGTATCTAGCTAGACTAAGTATCGTCGTAGCAATATCAACATTCTTTAGGCATGATTCGACGTGTTTTCCATCGATCATATAGGTAGCACTGCTGAATAACGCCATGATACCGTTATTGACAAAACCAACTCTGTCACCGATTCCATATTCTGTATTATCTGCTTTTATAAGCCGACCTTCGACTTCGATAAATGCTTCAGCTGGTAAAAAATACCGACTTTTATCTTGAACTCGTTATTCGATATTTCCACGTTGATTTGGTTGAACTGCATCGTAAGAATAATATTGATAATCGCGCAGGGAATCATTTTTACGAAACGATTCACCTATGTCTAACACTGTATCAATTTCACGCTTAAACATTTTATTGTAATTACTGTTATTTAAAGTGTTATTATCTACTAAGACCACTTCCTGCTATCAGACTAGCGGTTATGTTATCTTATTTTTCTTTTAACGATGCATCAACCAGATCCATTAATCTTTGGGTTGCGGTCTGATTTATTATTTTACTTTCATTTGCAGGCATAACTTGAGTAGATGGTAATTTCAGTTGCTGTTTTCGTCGTAATAACCGTAAAATTCTGTCCTTGACCACAGAAAACGCTTTACCGGCAAGATCACCGATTGCGCTAGGAGCTTTGTCGCGAATAACATCGATAGCTTTCATAGATAGTTGTTTTGCAATTGGCATTGCTTTGGGAGCTATCCTGGTAAATAAACCCCGAATAACATCACCAAGTCCATATCCGTAGGTTATTTCATAAACTGGTAATCGTGAATTTACTACTCTGATAATTCTTGATCTACGATACATATTGTGTACGATCATTTCATTTAATTATTCACAATGATCTAAATTATATGTCAAGGGATTTTGTCATCTGTAATTTTTTCGATAAATTCCCAATATGTATTGATGTCCATGATACCACCGTTAAATAATCGTCAACAGATATCAGAGATTTCGTTTATAATTTCATGAGAAGTATTTCCAGCGCGTTTTCCTCCTATGAGGATTTCTAGTTTATCCACGTCAACGATGGCGCTGTCAGGGCAAGTGATATGATTATTTCCTAGACCACTTCCTGTAGTAGCGCCAGAAGAATCATCACCAGGATCTTTTTTCGTACCTGGTGAAAAGCGTAATCTCTCCTGCCGTTTGGTTTCTGTTTGCTCCCTCTCTTTTTTTTTCAACTTTTCTTTTATTTGTTCCGCCTTTTTATTTTTTTGTTTCAACTTTTCTTTTATTTGATCACTTCTAAATTTTTCAGCTTCCAACATCATCCCTTTGTTGTTTTATTTGTTGCAGAGGTGGAGGAAGTTGATATTGGGGAGGTTGTTGTTCTATTTGCTGTTGAGTTTCTTCTGAATAAAATCTTTTAATATTGTTAATATATTCATTATATACTGGGCCATTAGTTTTAACCTGAAATGTATCGTAGTACACACGATATAGCCATTTAAAATAGTTATCATTATTTGTTTTAACATACTCGGGTTTTAAAATTTCAGACTTTCGAGAAAAACTATTATATGGAAAACGAGGAAAATCTTCTTCCTTAACATTTATCATAATACCTTGAATAACACCTTCCTTAAATTTACTAATCAATTTAACATCTCTTTTTGCTTTAGATTTAGATGCAAGTTTTCAGTGTAAATTTTATCAATATTTTCTTGAGGTTGCGCGGCAGCTATTCTAGCTGGAAGATCTTGTAAAATCTCCTTTTTATGGATCAGTAATATCTCCCCATACAACTTTCTCAGTTGTTGCAGTAATAGGTTTTAAAAAATATTCTGTACCTTCTACGTAATCAACTTGTGACTCCTGGCGTTCTTGAAGTTTTTTTCGAAGTGAATCTCTCAAAGGAATACATATTTTGATTGCTTCCTGGCGTTCTCGAGCTAATCTAGTAGAATATGCTTCTCCGATATTTGACATAGTTTTATATATATATATATATATATATATATATATATATATATATATATATATATATATATATATATATATATATATATATATATATATATATAATGATTTAATTACATGTATCGAAAAAATATTTGGCTGATTTGTAACGACACCGAGGAAGAATATTACTCAAAGTTTAAAATGGTTTCGGATTGATCGTTTGTCCGATTATTCATTTTGTTTGATCTATGTTCAAGATCTTTTTTATCGTCAGATTGACGATTTAACACATGGAGAGAACAGCAGAGAGGGGTCGACTACAACATTTGTTTGGGTCAATCTAGGTGTAGTCATTGAACTGATTTCTATGTTAGTCACCATTAGTCGATTTGGTAATCAAAAAAGGGTGACGTTTCGAATTAGTCGGTTAACCCTCTCTGCTGGTTACTTTGATGACTGTGTTTCAGGAGACTTATAACGGAATATTTTCACTGTATGAGAATGAATATGGCAATAACTATACGCATTTATGTCATACAAATGTTTGTAATATATTTATGCTCTTCAATATTGTGAGTGATAATGATATCGTAATGCATAAAATCACACAAATCGCACAATCTGAATGAAAAACCATAAACAATTTCATGTAGTGTTCATACATGTACTTAAATACTTTAAACAGCTACAAATATATTGAATAAAATCGTCGTTTCATGTAGTCATTAACAAGATTTAAGGGGGACGGATGAAGTTGCTTTGGTTTGGTATTAAACCGGACATCAAATCTTTATAGGTGATGTTGAGAGAGAGAGAGAGAGAGAGAGAGAGAGAGAGAGAGAGAGAGAGAGAGAGAGAGAGAGAGAGAGAGAACATTATACCAAATAACAATTTTGGAATGATGGCATTACTTATTACTTACTGTTGAATTGCAGCTTGCAGTCGTCGTTGTCGTCGATAGTGTCGAGACTGTGGAAACTGTCGTGGAAACTGTTGAAACTGTGGAAACTGTTGTTGTGACACAGTAGCCTTTTGGTTCTTGAGCAACTAGAAATATCACCCAATGAAGTTAGCAGCTAGAAATATCACCCTATAAAGTTAGCAACTACTATTACGACGGTTATTATTTGATCAAAGAGATTACATTTTTCTTTTTAACTATGTGCGAAAATTTACTATTGTCATCTTACCAGTGCAATCGTTACACGTGCATACCTTCGTGCAACCTTTCAACATGTGCAGAGAGAGAGAGAGAGAGAGAGAGAGAGAGAGAGAGAGAGAGAGAGAGAGGGGGGGGGGAGGAAGAGAGAGGTTTTTATTTTTTAGCGTAGCTTTAAAATAAATGTCGCTACGATGTCTGCAGTGTGACTGTTTGTAGTGATGTTTAGCACTGGTCCTAACACTACATGTAACCTCTTAATGCTGAGCGTCTTGCAAGGCAACTCTTAGTACCATTTGTATTGGCGAGACACGGCAGGGACTCAAACCCGCGTCCTTTCGCACCCGAAGTTGATCACTGCGAAAAAAATATCTAAAAATGTACTTGCAAAGAACAATTGAAAAATTTAGTGCCAAACGGATATTTAAGCTTTTGTAGAAAGAGATCAGCATTTCTAGACTACCACACACTACACAGGCGAGGTTGCAAATACATAAATCGATAACAACAGGCCTACCACACAATCCACATGCCAGGTTGCAGTTAGTCTCCATGTTGACATTGTCCGTTATGCACTTCCCAATAGCTGCGTTAGCCACACACGTCGACAGCGTGTTGTTACAGCTTGCTGCAATGAGATATAAGACACGGTTCATCGTGTGATTGCATTTCAGGCGTTATCAAGATTCTTCTCTTGGCAGGAGACTTAAAAGCAATTTTCCTAAGTAAATAATCATACTACTGCTACTATTATTATTTACATTTGAATTTACTAAATATTACGGATACAAATAATAAATTGAACTCTTAAGCTGACAAACATATTACTGCTACAGAAAATGTACATATCTTTTCGTCACAAAGCTGAAATAACGGAAAAGTCGTTCCAAAACGAGTGTAGCTCGATGTCAGATAGTTGATGCAGACAGTAGCGTCTGCTATTAGTGGCTTTTTGTCACATGAAGTAGTTTGAGAATGGTTGACTTTAGCTGAAACTTAGCAAATAATACCAACATTAACTTACCAAAACAATATATTATACAAACATATTTACATTAACTTACCAAACAATATATTATACAAACATATTTACATTAACTTACCAAACAATATATTATATAAATATGTCCTACATTAACTTACCGGAAAAAAAATATATTATACCAACATATTTACATTAACTTACCAAACAATATATTATACAAACATATCCTACATTAACTTACCAAACAATATATTATACCAACATCTTTACATTAACTTACCAAACAATATATTATACCAACATATCAGACATTAACTTACCAGAACAATATAATATACCAACATCTTTACATTAACTTACCAAACAATATATTATACAAACATATCCTACATTAACTTACCAAACAATATATTATACAAACATATCCTACATTAACTTACCAAACAATATATTATACAAACATATCCTACATTAACTTACCAAACAATATATTATACCAACATCTTTACATTAACTTACCAAAACAATATATTATACCAACATATCAGACATTAACTTACCAGAACAATATAATATACCAAATGTCCTATATTAACTTTCCAAAACAATATATTATACCACGATATCTATATTAATTCTCCAAAACAATAACATTATCAATGATAAGTGCAATAAATGTTAAGGTTGCAACTTATGGAAACTAAATAATTGGCAGTCATTACGACAACAATACGTGCACGTTTTAATTATAATGTCATGAATGTCATCAAATTTATATTGATTTACTTATCTTTAAAAGAACAATGTTTATTTATATGTATTTTATCTTTGCTTACGAATTTGTCTATATCCAACTTACTTTCACACTGAAGACCCCCATAGCCAGGTAGACATTCACACCTGCAGGTGGCATTGTTGAACGTGCCGCAGTTCTGACAGCTCGTATATTTACAGGCTGTGCATGTCGGCCCGGTGTACGGGTTGCGACATGATGTGCATTGTGTACCAAACCAGTGATCTGTGCACTGGCAAGCACATGTCGTCTGATTCAGTATTCCTCCGTTATAGCAGATTCTATTACAGGACGTATTACACGTGGTGCCTACATGGAGACAACCCAAAGATTATTCATTTTAAAAAATATATAAAAATGGCACAAATTTAAATATGAAATTGCTAATGAAAGTCACAATAATTAGATTAAGCTGATTGCAAAAAATACACAATCCTAAATGGTGAAAGGTACATAATAGGTAGAATGACGATTAATGTCTACATGTTGACTATACTATCTTTCACAATAAAATGATTTATCAAAGCATATGCCGAATTACAGATACAACCATGATTCTCACAAAGCCTATGCCGAATTATAGATATGCAAAAAGAGTCTCTCTAAGCATATGCCGAATTACAGATATGCAACACGAGTCTCACTAAGCATATGCCGAATTCAGATTTGCAACCTGAGTCTCGCTAAGCATATGCCAAGTTACAGATATGCAACAAGATTCTCACTAAGCATACGCCGAATTAGAGATATCAACACGAGTCTCTCTAAGCATATGCCGAATTACAGATATGAAACACGAGTCTCGCTAAACATATGCCGAATTACAGATACGAACATGATTCTCACGAAGCATACGCCGAAATCAGATTTGCAACCTGAGTCTCCCTTAGCATATGCCAAGTTACAGATATGCAACACGAGTCTCTCTAAGCATATGCCGACTTAGAGATATGTAACATGAGTCTCTCTAAGCATATGCCAAATTACAGATATGCACCATGAGTTTCGATTCGATGCTGTTGGTAAATCATTGCTATAATTTACATAGAGACAAAACAATTGCTTCACAGGAAAAACAAATAATGTTCTGCAGAATTTTCGCAACTCTTAGGCAGTGCATTTAAACCAACTCATATAATATTACCACTGACAATTTTGTACCTCGATATTTCTAAACATGCTGCCATAAGTACCACGGTATACCGCAATTACGTTAGGGAGCAACAGTTTAATGTTCTGAGGCAGGGGCACTGTTGTTTTTAAAATTTTGTCGGTCAGTATATCTCACTGTGATATATCAGAATATCATCATAGTATATCCCATATATTATTTGATGACATTGTTCACTATCTTAAAGGAAAGAAAATACCCCTGCTGAAGAACAAACATCGCAGTCACCCCGCAAGCCGGAAACATTAAATGCTTACTACGTTATAAATATATGTATTTGTTATATACACGTAAATGATTGAAGTGTAAAATCTGTAACATCGAAAGACCATTAAGCTAACGGTATAACTATCACCCTTTTAAATACTTTGTGCTGACATTAGGGAGCCTTGTTGATAGAACTAGAAAGTGTCGACACTGAAGAATATAATTTGCCTGAAGCACACTTGTGATATTGTAAAAGAGGCTTGGAAATTTTAATGAGAGAGAGAAAAAGAGAGACAGAGACAGAGACACAGAGAGACAGACAGACAGAGACAGACAGACAGACTGTTATTTTAACACATTTACAAACACAACTTCTTTGCAAGGAATTAATTTTCTGTTTTAATTATAAAGTCATGAAAGTTGCAAACATGCCGTTAGTATCACTTAATTCTTTTTAAATTTGTTTATGTAAATTACGAGCTCTCCTGGCTTGAGAGAAATTATATATGTACTGGTATAGTACCACATCACAAATATCACGAGAGAGAGAGAGAGAGAGAGAGAGAGAGAGAGAGAGAGAGAGAGAGAGAGAGAGAGAGAGAGAGAGAGAGAGAGAGAGAGTTACCATAGAATCCAGTGTAACATATACAACCGCACAAAGTTGAGTTCCAGACACCGTGTACACAGGTTTCATTGCACGTCGTGCTCGCTGCAAAAATACAATATATATATAAATTTATTTTTTAAATAGAGATAAACAGTTTTATTTTTACTTTTAATTTGTATGATGCAAATTAATTAATGTATATAAATATATATTTTTAAAAATATATATATATATATTACATTAATGAAGGTCGTAAAGTGCTTTTGAATTTAGACCTTTTGGATATACTGTATTAAGACGGTGAATCCAGTAGGTTTCTTTTAGCAAACGTTCCATTTCAGATTCAGCTATAACAATAGGTTGAAAGGGAAAATCTTGCAAAGTATGAGAACTATTGTTAAAGTGTACGGCAACATGAGATGAAAAAGATTTATCGATATAATTTTTTATGTCTGATCTATGTTGGTTCATACGTTTAGATATTTGTTGACTAGTTTGTCCAATATATTGGACTTCACATTTTTTGCATGTGATCAAATAAATAACGTTTGATGTTGCACAATTAATATCACAATGCATATTAAACGTTTCTTTTGTATTACTATTACTGAAAGAAGTACTTTCATTAATAAGAGAATATATATATATATATATATATATATATATATATATATATATATATATATATATATATATATATATATATATATATATATATATAGTTCCGAGCCCCCAGTCAGCGGTGCCGACAGTTAAATTAATGAATACACAAAATGTGAAACTGAAAAAACAATAATTTAATATCATTCAATAACAGTCATCTCTCAAATAAAATTAAAATTGAAATTCTATCACTCGTCATTCACTCGATCAAGTGACGGCCTTTTTCATCATCTGACTTAGTGTGATAGATTTCCTCCTGTCCTATATTAATACTCATTATGATCTGTATCTGAAGCGGTAATCCTATTCCCTCTAGTCCTTCTAACTTCTGCCTCCGTTCCTCCTTTGTCTTTGTCTCCCAGAGACTCGAACCAACTGCACTGGGGGCAATTCCCTCTATCTCCTGCAGTTCCTCTGTTCCTTAATAGCTTGTTTGCCGTAATATTACAACGATCGAGCAAATAGTCACTGACCTGTACTGGAAGCTCCTTGTAATTTCCAGAATGACAAGTTTCCCGCCAATTTCGAATGACGTCGGAGTAGCTTATCTTTCCTTATAATTTCCACAAGCTGGCTTAGCGACTACTGACGTTTGGTTCTCAAGATGTGTGTGTGTGTGTGTGTGTGTGTGTGTGTGTGTGTGTGTGTGTGTGTGTGTTACCTGGATTTCTAACATTAAACTTGAACTTGTCCAAAATTCATTTCTGTTTGACCAAAATTTACTTCTTTTTTAAAATTTATTTTAAACAACTAATACATAACTAAATTATTATCTATATGAATCGGTTTAATTTTAATATTATTATTAATACAAATATATGTTTTTCTCGGTCAAAGGTTTGGAATTTCCTAGATGAATTACACATAATGCAGGTTATTGTGTTGTAAACATTAGAATCATTCTAGACGGTTATTTTCCATTAGGAATTTTTTAATATAGAAAATGGTAATTGTGACATGAGGTCATGTAGAGACCTATTAATAGTGTAGCTGAGAGGATTTTATCAATTGCTTTAAGATCCTGCACTTTCAAATTGTATATTTTATTGTGTCCAGTTGGGCTGAAGTTTATTTCTCCAAATTATTAAATTAAAATGATTATTTCCCCTAGAAACACAAACGTGCTCTGATAAGTTCTTAGATAAAGAAATTCACTGGAATTTATAATATATAAAAACATGGAATTTTATTAATGTGATTCGACAAAATAATGGTTGGTACATCAACACTATATGAGCTATAACATACACGCCATCGCCTTTAGTTACTGGATTTATTCGGGACTTCTATTGAATTGTAATCTGGACTTTTAATTACTAGGACTTATGTATGAAATTATTTGATTTTTTGAGGGATATAAATCGCACTACCGTAATAAATTTTTAATATATTTTTATATTATATTCGAGGGAAAAACTTATTGTTAAATTTTACAAGCTTTTACAACCGCTCCGGTGGCATAGTGGTTAGAGCGTCCGCCGCGGAAGCGGGATGTCGTGGGTTCGATCCCCGGCCGAGTCATACGAAAGACTTACAAAAATGGTACTAACATTTGCCTCGCTTGGCGCTCAGCATTAGGAGCTTAGTGATAGGACTGGTCGACCTGGTGTCAGGATAATGTGACTGGGTGGGACATCATGCTACATTTGTGCGGCATGATGCCCCAATACTAGACATCACTATAAACTGCCTCACTGCAGACATCCTAGCGATATGACTGAACAATTGTTAGCGCTACGTTAAAATACTAATCAAACAATCAAACAAAGCTTGATGTCTTTCACTTTTTATCTGTTATTTATTTTAAGAGCATAGACTCGCAACAGCATACAGTGGTGCAGTTGATAGTGATGTCTAGCAATGGGGCATCATATCTCAGACAAATGGAATGATGTCCCAATTAGTCACATTATCCTGACACCAAGCCGACCAGTCTAAAAACCAACCTCTTTATGATGATGGCGAAGCGAGACATCTGTTAGTATAATTTATAAGGCTTTGGTATGACTCGGCCGGGGTTCGAACTCACGACCTTCAACATCCGCTATAACCACTAAGCCACCGGAGCGGGAATCACCTGATAATGACTCGTGGTAATTGTAATGGTGGGGAATTAAAGCATGCGGGATGAAACTATCAGATACTATGCCGATGGCATTAGTAATGAGAAACTTGGTACAATTACTACTAGTTCTCAATCAGAAGGTGACGGAATTTCAAAATACTTTAAGCTACCACCCACATAGCCTACTACACACATAGGATACTACCCACATATGATACTACCCACATAGCCTACTACACACATAGGATACTACACACATATGATACTACCCACATAGCCTACTACACGCATAGCCTACTACACACATAGGATACTACCCATATACAGATTGCCATAGAAAACGTCACCAAGGCTTTTCTCGAAAACATAATTTAATTTGAAAGCAATGTTTACGTTTTCCACAAATTTCTTTCATTTAGTGCATGCAATGTTCTGGGCAATAGCACAATTATCAAATATCACCAAACACTGATTTTAAAAAAAGTAAAAGTGCTGAGACTGGGACGGCTTCCAAGGTTACGATCTATCCTGTGGCTTGCAAAATATCAACTTATAATGTGAAGCCGCCCCATTGTATTCAAAAATGTTTCCCTGCCCTTGAGAATACAAGTCAACTGGAGAAATTTGTATTGTCCCCTAAAGTCGGTGAAATCATTTCGCTTTACATCGGTATATGTAAGGCGTTTAAACATTAGTGATCCACGCTACCTATAAATAATGCTAAGTTGGCACTCGAGTACTGGTTATGTAACGATTCACATATTGCCTACCTTGAGAATGTTTAATAATCTTTTAAAATACATGTTAAACAACGATGACATACAATCCGGTTTATATACATTCTGGTGCGACTTGCCCAATCATCAAAACATATAAGCGGACAATACTTACTATTACTGGATAAAGGAGTGGAATAACCATAGTGTACGCCCGTATTGTTGTTGGTTGATCTTTGGTACAACTGCAAAACACATTATACGGTTCAAGCCGGAATTTATTTTAAGATATATTTTTTCAGTATAAATCAATAAATAATAATAATAATAATAATAATAATAATAATAATAATGATAATAAATAATAATAATAAGAATTATTATTATTATTATTATTATTATTATTATTATAATTATTATTATCATTATTATTGGTGGTGTGGTGGTGGTGATGGTAGTGGTGGTGGTGGTAGTCGTCGCCGTCATGGTAACGGGGGTGATTTTTGATACACTTACTTCCTTACCTCGAGATTTTTGGTTAATTATTGTGACTACGTTCAGATGCATGAAACGTATCTATTTTCATTGCTTACTGCATTTCCTACGCTGCAATGTTTGTACCATAAGAGAAGAAAACGATGAGCCGAAAATCCAGGTTACTCATTTAGAATTTTTTTAAGAAAGCAGCGCTTGTTTTTATGCGCAAACATTGTTTCTAGTCGATAATGCAGCACTAACTCGTCTGTGTAGAGGCTAAAACTAAATGATCATGTGATATAATAATATGGATGGCAGATTCTTTCATGAAACTCATCGCCACGTTGTGACCGGAAGCCAGATGAATGTGAATCTAGTATGCAGCGATAACTTACTTTTATCAGAACAGGTGCATTTGTAGGGCCCGTGGCGTACAAATATTGGCCAGAAAAGAAGAATGTCCAAAAGGTTCCAGCGAAGCTTGTCGGATTACTTCGACTGTCAAATATAAATGAACTGGTAACCCAAGAGGCTATGACGGCTTGGTTGTCTTTCGACCACAACTCTGTGAATTTAACAAGAAAAATGTTTAGAAAATGGAACGAAAACAACAAAACTCGTAATTATAACAATTTCCATAATTAAAATAACTTGTCTTATTAAGTTGTTTAACAATTAACATAGATCTTCCTGGACCATCACAAAAGAAACATAAAAAGAGTGAAGAATATTGATAATAATACGAAATAAATGAATCCTAAATAGTTTTAGCAAATGTTATATATCGTTGCAACTCGCACATTTTGTGCATAATATTTACCTGCTTATAGGTGTTGCTGTCATAATAATCATATACACATGTTGCTAAAGAGTTTGGGTTGTTTTGTACTAAATTAGATGCTAAATAGTTAAATATGAAAACTAATTGGTGAAGTATTATCATTCGTTTAATCTTTCCTATAAAACTAGACACATTGTTAATATTTGACACCTGAATTCATGCATTTTCATATCATGGAATTAATGTGGCATCAGAACCTATAATTTCTACAGACGTACTTTGTACAGACTAGTCACTTGAGAGTATGAATGAGACTCAATGAGTGTTAATAGGGTATTCACCCATGTATTAGTCCAAACTAAGAACTATAAATGAGTCGCATATCAAAGTCACCGCTGTTGGACTAATGAACAGAACGGAATAGACCTTGATCAGTCTGCGCATGTCATGGTGTTACCTGGACGCACGTCAAACGATTAAATACGTCGTCATCATCTATAACGCTTAAAATATAAACCGTAAAGTGCCGACTAACCTATATAAACCTGCAGCATAGTACTCCATGTAAAGTAGAACTGTATGTTGTAAGATCCATTTGGCAGCCAGAACATATCTATTCTACTACCTGCAATAATAATAATAATAATAATAATAATAATAATAATAATAATAATAATAATAATAATAATATGCTTTTTATATGCTCGCACAGCCTTTTTGACATACCCTACTTTGCCCTGATCCAGAGCATCGTAACACAAACACCGTTTCATATTATATGTGTCCTTCTCTCACTGATGCAGGTACAAAAACAAACAAAATTAAAACTCTCACTGTAATTGTACTTTTTGCATATTTGACCTTTAATCCCTTTATTAGAAGCCACCACAACCCTCCCCTCCGCCAATATCTTTTTAGTATACGGGGAACGTACAAGGGATATTTAAAACAGTTTGAATATTTTGATGCAACTTCTTTACTTTACCTTAATGCTGATCGATATATACAAAAACGATCGATAAAACAATCTGCAATTGCATGCGCATAAAACCTGACACCTGTAGATTTATTCATGTAACGGAACACAGGTAAATGACAGTGGCAGAAAAATATCACAGATGGAAAAAACCAAGCTACTCAGAAAAAGCATATTGTAAAATCCGAACACTCGCAAATTACATTCTGACTGATATCGAGACCGAACTGGATAAAACATTACACATGCAATTCTCTTGCCATATTGAACAATTTTAAAGATGGATTCGAATTCATGGAATATTACACGTTCTGGACTGGCAATGTCTGCGATAAGTAACAAAGACGTGCCAGCCGTGCTACGATCATTGTTGAAGATGCTAAAAAAACACAGTGGACTATATTTATATTATTACCGGCATTAATTCATTTGCTATATGAAACATGTTCAAGATGTTCAGAAAAGGTTTGTGCAGAGATATACAGCTGAAATCACCTATCAGTTACTCGCTAATTATGAAAATGGAAACCAGATAGGTCTGAATGTCATTGTCATAGGTGATCAAATACGGATGTACTTTTCAGAACCCGCCTCAAGAGTAACTAATACAGTTTGGGTTGGAGAAGACGAGTACAGACCACAATTTTCTCCACGTAGTCGGACCGTCAAGAGAGTTTTGTAAGCAATATTTCTTCATGCAAGAAACCCAGTCACTTATTTACCTGTGCCTGACACTTTTAGTATCATTGGGGAGTGTTACTGTACCACCTGTTTGCGCACCGGTTCCCAAGAAATCCATCAACATGACGACTTAAAATTCCGCTAGATTCCGCCATCTCTACAGACGCCTTGGAAAAGCGTATTATCCAAGCTGTTGCCATATACACCAAAGAGCTATTGTTTCGCTACAATCCAAAAATATCAAAGATTCGTTGAAGGGCTGGCAATTTGGCATCTGCCATTAGGATGGAAATGCCATTCTCCAGAATATGAGGAACATACAAAAAAGCGTATGAAATTGAAATCAATATCTTGCGATAATCAGACTGCGAAAATGTGTAGAGTTGCATGGGGAGTATTTGCAACAACAGCAACTATCGACAACATCAACAACCTAGCTTCCATATACATAATCAAGCCAATGAATATCTTGCAGAAAATCCACAATCAAAATACAATTATATTGATTTATTTTAGCAGATACAGCTGTAGAATGGATAATTGGTCATTAAAGTAAAAACTTTAAGATTCCCTCATCTTAAAATCACTTGCAATAGTGGGGTTTCTTTAGCTTTTATTATGTAATTTTTGCAGTCTCGTGGAGCCTCGTAAGAAGTTTTAAGTCAACGTATATATTGCAATACAAGTTAATTCACACAGAAACTCTAGTACCAATAGTCTTTTTGCTCCCGGTTGCCCAAAATGTGACTACGACAAGTTTTACATTAATTATAACTTTTTCTTGATGGAAGTATCATTTAGACGTTGATTAGGTAGGTATAACGGTATCACACGTACAGTCGCAGGTGGGCGGAGTATGAGGGGTAAGGAACATTGCATTCAGAAGAAAACAACAACAATAGCTGTGATTGGTGCATTATGTAAGAGTTGTTATTTCTGTTATGCATAAAAGAGTTATGCATCTTGTCAACATGTGAGATCAAGCTAAATCATATCTAGATCACATTTTGTATTTTATAAGATTATTTTAAACTGTGTTACACATGGCTGAAAATGTGTCTGTTGTGATTAGATAATTCTTACCCTTCTCTAGTTCCAGCAGAAATATCTCTCTAAAATGCAACGGAGTACCTGTTTTTGTCCTTGTCAAATTGACAATCTAACATTGTTGTCTATGACAGTGTGTGACATGCATGCTGAGGTAGGATATAAAGTATAATTAATTTATATAGCATTAGCATCGAGGTATATGGGAATTCAATTGGTAACGTAATAGCGGTAATTACTGTAGCAGCAGAGGGGACGAATCAGACAACTTTTTACAGGCGTCGTTTAGGCAAACTAAGGCTTCCTCGTAAATGCTTAATAGAAGCGTCCATTTGGCTAACTAATGCTTTCTCGAAATCAATAATAAAAAAAGAAGCCATGGTCGTTGTGGCACATCCCCTCTGCTGCTATGGGGTTAACCGAATATTTGATCAAGTCCAATACGATATCTTGATCTAGGATCATGCAAATTTATCGTTACAAATCCATGTGGGATTGACTGAGCGTGACTAAAGAAAAAAGCTAGGTTTTATATACGTTGATAATAAATAGCGTCTGTATTTACCTCTCACAGGCTGATTATGAGATACAATCTGATTAAAGTATACAAATGTAGGACTCCGATATCTGCGATTATTTTTCTTTTCTTTTCTAATATTTGTTTTTCTAGTTTGTATAGTTCGTATAAATTTGTATATTTCTCACTCTGGGAAATGGTCATGCTCCTGGAGAAGAAACTGATCTTAAACATTGTTTTCTTATATAGTTTGAATTTACACACACACACACACACACACACACACACACACACACACACACACACACACACACACACACAATAATAATAATAATAATAATAATAATAATAATAATAATAATAATAATAAATAACTACTTTAGGTCTGCAAAGAGAGTGACACAATTAGTTGCATGGAAGTAATCCTCTTTTTGGCCCTCTGTTATATGCATATTTACATTCAAGCAAGTAAGTATCGTTGCACACTTAAACACACATGCATGTATACATACTTACATAAAACACTGACAATAAGCTGTTTTTATGTGTTGACATACGAGAGAGAGAGAGAGAGAGAGAGAGAGAGAGAGAGAGAGAGAGAGAGAGAGAGAGAGAGAGAGAGAATGGTTACATATAACCATGCCAACCCTGAATGGTAGGATCCGTGAATATTCCTTCATAGACATCACACGTGGAGTTATCGCCGCCACACACTCCACAGCCGTCGTTACGCAATATATTTAAGTTGGAATTATCACAGCCGAGGCTCTGCACGAAACGAAAGAAAATATATCGTCATATGATACCATACCAATGTTTATTTATTTTCTATCTTAAAATCCGAACTTTATTAGTCTGATTCCCTAACAGAAATATATTAACCTACATTTTTCGAATTTTACACCCAATAATATTCATTTGTGTGACAGCATCAATTCTATAAGTTGATTCAGCTTAAGTGACAAAATGCTTCTTTTTTAAAGTTCTTAAAATCATGCAATGTTTTGGTAGATGATGGTGATTTTGTCCTGTATTTTAATATGTTCTCCAATCAGGATACATTTTTGAGCAGAATCGTGGCGTATTATAATGAAATTGTACTCTGTTCATAACGAGAAAAACTAAAACGAAAGTCGATAAATGGAACGTCTCTCTTTTCTACTATCCCCTCCACCCCCACTTCCGCTTCATATATGGAGTTTCTGATCTGTGTAATATGGTTTATAATTGACACCTGGTCATACTAGGTTTATCATCATTATTGCCATTTGCTCCAGATCAACTTGAATATCATGGTGGTTTGGTAGATTTCTGAATCAATGACAAGCATTATGACGTTATAGTCTTGTGTATCATTCACCCCAACTTTGGATGCGACAGTAATAAATACAGGACCAGACTATGTGACCGATTTGACCCAATCTGGCCGCGCACTCACAGATTTCCATCTCCAACCCCTGGCTTAGTAATTTTTATAGCAGCACAGTAATTTTAAAGCTTAATAAGAAAATCTTCGGTATCATACATAACGTTTTTAAAAACTTTGTTTCCAAATGTTGTGCTCACAGGGGGCACCGAAAAACTGGTCCTGCGTTTGATAAGGTCGTTACCGTTTTAAAAAGATCCCTTTAAAAATTGTGAGACGATGTAGAATATTCTTTTGCTAAGTGAATTCTTTGAAGACAAACAATACGTTTGTAGTCTTTCTCAAAATACATGACAAGTGTCTCCTCTCAAAATGCAAAATCAGTTTGTCTCGTCTCAGAAGACATAACAAACTAAAACTGAAAATATTTCAAGTCTGGAGAAATTATGTCTATTCTTTATAATACTAATTTCAATCACACATGAAAAAAAGAAAGAGTAACAACTACTCCATACGAGCAAATTGTGCGAAATCAAGGCGGTCTCAAGTAACGACCTAAAGGAAGTGAGAAAATTACTTTTGTTAGATATATCTATATCATATATATTTTTTGATAATATAGCTTTATTAAAGTTATTTGGGTTAATGTCAATATTTATATGATTGGTATTCTAACACTATAGATAGCACTTTAAAGGTAAGGTCATATCGGAAGTGTAAAGTACATGTACAATATGTTGTAATATTTCCATTTTAAAATCAAGGTCGAATCGCCATGTTTACTCCAGCATCCTATTTTCAGTCTAAAAAGGTCATGAGTTGAATGGAGGTCAGGAAAACATCACGTGATCTAGGTAGTATATTTGTACTGCAGATATTTTATGACAGACATAGCTGGTGATTTGATAACTTACATAAGAGACTATTAAGATATTTCGAAATATAATATACCTAAATGTTTGTGAATATGCTTTGGTGATTCAGACTTGGTTAGTTGATGCACAGTCAGTTACAATATATAGGAAATTAAGCACCGCGTTATGGTTTTATACCGTACCAAACCTGTGAGTATTATAAGAGGAATTTAGTTAAATTTATTTATTGCTTATTGAAATTGCTGAGCTTGAACTTTTATTCTAATCAGACAGTACCTTACTGGATTATTTAAGAAATTAATCAAGGACTGGGACATTTATTCATTTCGTTGATAACAGCGAAGCACTCTAACCTTTCTGAAATTCAACTTATGGGACTAAACGTTTCCGGTTTACTGTGAAATTGATAGTACATTTCGGAAATTCTATGAATTCATATTGTACTGGAAGTTATTTCAGTTACTTTGACTTTGCTTTTAACGGAAAGAAATTTATATTTGGGATAATTTAATTCTTTTGGAGTTTACATTTTTGTTATGTACTTTAAGCCCATCAGACGTAATACCTCATAAACAATTGTTTATTTCCATGACATTTTAATTCAAAAAGTTTTAGAAACACTGGATGATTGAGACAGGTGATTATTTCAAACAAGTAACCTTTAAGGCAGTTTCCAGAGCTGACAAGTCGGCCTGAAAGGGTTTAAAGACAACACAGGGAAACATCATCAGGATAACTAGCTTTACAGTCTTGACATACTAACTTTATCCATGTGTAAATACTGCATTCAAACCAGAAAATAATCTAAACATACTTCACAGTATCCCTGCACACAGGCTCCATAAACACCGGACACTCGTGGATAGCCATTTGTGTCCGCCACGTTCAGTGTAGCTGTTGATGTGCAGGCAGTCCCATCTGGCATAAGGCCAAATCTCTGAGTTGTAGAAGTAGATCCACTACGGACATTGCATGTCACCTCACATTGCCCATGGGCTGTGGAAAATGAAATATCGATTTTGATTGGAAATATTTGTTACTTATATAACGTAGAGTGAATTAATTTTGGTTATTATACTATAGTATATAGTATATTATGACCGATATTATTCATATTATTATTCATATTCATATTCATACTCATATTCATATTCATATTATTATTATTATTATTATTATTATTATTATTATTATTATTATTATTAGCAGCAGCAGCAGCAGCAGCAGTAGTAGTAGTAATGGTTTGGTCTCACTAGAGAGCATTCCATTTGAGCGATGCTCAGTGAACCGCTGAGGAAAAAATCTAATTACGGTTAATCCCATTCGGGCGCAAAAAATCTCACAAGACTGCATTCACAATAGGGCGCAGAGAATATTTTTATTAAAGTTCAACCAGACTGAATTGCTATCACACACACCCACACGTGTGTGTGTGTGTGCGTGCGTGCGTGTGTGTGTATGTATGCATGTATTAGGAATTGATTTTTTTGTAAAATTAGTAAGATTACTATTTTCTTTAAATTGTATTAAAGTAATGTTTTATTCATTTATATTAAGTAAGTTCTAAAGTGTGTTAAGATTAATTTCATTTATTTCCAAAGTACAACTATATATTAATTGAAGGAAAATAGTTGATGTGCAAAGCATAAGTTGGCAACGTAAATCACTAGCTATACGAATGTACATTATTGTGCGGAATTAGGTTATAAAGCAAAAAATCTTACTGGGTCAGTCAGCTCCTAAGTCTTATCAGTGAAACATATATTCTGTAAAACCAGGCATTGGCAAAAGTCTAATTCGGTTAATAAAAAAGTAGAACGAACTTCCGTGCTGACGTAAATACAGAATGGTTCTTATCTAATGATGGACAGTCATCACTACAAATTGGTTCTTTTCTAATGATGGACAGACATCACTGCTGGCTTAGTATGTTAAAACATGTTGCTGATTTAGAATATTAAGGAATTATCATATTTGGACCTAACTAATGCCAAACGAATATAGATAAAACTACAAATTTGAGTTTTACTTTATGTCAGATGACGTCAAATAAACCAGTATTGACCGGGAGAAACTGATTCTTATCTGAAGAGAACGGACATTTAACCTTAAACCTGACACAAGATGCGTATAAATAGACCGCGCATTAAAGGGTCAAGTCAGTTCTGTATCGACGTGGAAATAGACTGTCGCCTTCTCATTTCAGGTAAAACAATTGTATATGTCGTAACTTTAGGAATAAGTACCTTTAATGTTTGAGGTTTTGGTGGTAACTTTGTTATGTTAGCAGCATTGTTCACTTAATACTTTTATTTATAATATATTGTAACGGAATGTTTAAACATTCTAAAGAATTATTATTTAATTATATTTATGTAATTTTTAGTGTAAAGGTTGAATTTGCTACCAACTTCATGTTTTGATTTAATGTTGAAATAAAGTATTCTTTTAGCAAGAAAGAGTAATATCTAGCATTATATTCTAAATCAATATTCTATTTTAAAATAAGTAAAATGCATTTCTTTAAATTAATTGTTACATTAATTATGATTATTACATTTTTATACTTTGGCTATCTTGAAATTGATCGAGAATTAACTATTTTTATAATATTCTAAAATGCAGAAGTTATACGAATAAATGAAGTTGGAAAGCTTGAAAAGGGAAAATATATGTATTGCATGAATTTTTATTATAAAGTCTTTAGATGTGTTTCTAGAATGTAGTCAATATATGTGTGTTGATTAATTAAATAAAAATCAGTTCTGTATCGACGAGGAAATAGAATTTCGCCTTTTCATTTCAGATCTAGTGTAGCTGTGTCTTATCATCATCGCGACACTCCTTTAAGAGAGCCCTTCTCTCTCTTCTTCTCTCTCTCCCTCTTGTTATGACACAAGAACAACATAATTTTTCTTCATAACAAGTGGATGGAGAATATTATAAATCTCTGGATCCTCTCGCAAAGCCAATGGAGTGACTATTTTTTTTGAGAGAGTCAATCATCTCATAAAAGTTGGTGGAGATAACATCGTGAATAAAGGTGTCACACGTATAACTATAATCCATGGGAGAGACTCGCACCAACATCTTTGCTATCATGAGACATCACGCCGTCAGCTACACTACGTCAACTCAGGAATGACAGAACAACTCTTCTGTGATTTTCGTATTTTTTCGCCCACACGAAGGGTTAGTTCTAAGACATCAGCACCAATATCATCACACCATGGGAATAGAAACAAGTACAACTAAGACGTTTACCAGCGTACAATGCATATCGCCGATGAGAATTCTTCTAATAGTATCATTTGAAACATCCCACATGTCGAATGTAGATACCCCTAGTTCAGCGCCGAAACCCAGACTAAGATGCACCTATACCATAGACCCAGACTTCCATTGACCTAACAGCAACGTTTTCGCCAGACCCAGAGTCAACGACAGCCGCATTGACATTTTTCTTTCCAGTGACAGTGACTTGAACTTGTACAATTTGAACTCTTTCATTATTACAGACAATGCGTATATTGTTTACTATTTCTTTAATATACAATTCATTCATAGGAAGAATATTTATGGACTGTGGTAATTTACACACAGGTATGTTTTTTGCTCTATATTAAATTGTTTCTTATAATGCAAATAGTATAAGGTTAGTGCGTTAATTGATATTCCTAAAGAACTGATCTAATTTTTGCTGTATTTCTTATGTAGTAACATAATTCTTGCTTATATCTACAACAGTAAAATTCCTCCCAGTTGTAATGTTCTGCCTAGAGCTTGAATGAAACAACTGACGTTTCTTGTATCCTTCGCCTAAGCTATCAAAAAAACCTGTTCGTACTGAAATCTGAAACCACAGTATAACATAGCATTACCGTATTTACCTATCTGAGGGAGAATTGTAAATTCCGCCTAGCCGTCTCAAACGTATTGACTTCAGATGTTTTTGTTTGTCAGCCAAATGGTTCGACAATGTTTTAGAGGTTTTTCTCTCACGATTCATACCATTGTATGAATTATGTACATTATGGTACTGTGTCTTGGCGCATTCGCCATATTGGAACGGCTCTAATGCATACCTACAGCCAGACGAAGCATTCCTTCTATGGCTTTGCAACATCAATTGATGTTCTCGTAAATGTATGTTGAAATGATATAAAATAGTCAAAGTGTCCGAGCGATTACTCGAAACTGAGTACACGTAATGCATAGCTCTCACGACATGAGCAGCTATTGGCCTATATACGGTCAGCTTCTGAGTCAAATTTGTTTGAAACGTTAATGGCAATACTTTCTCTTTTACTCGTCACAGATAACGTTGATAATACACGTACATTTCAAAGCTGCACTAGACCACACCGTACCAAACGATTAAATGATATTTTCACTTATTGTTCTTAGGTTAATTCAAAGGCGATACATGTTTCATACACGCACAGGTCAAAGTTTGATTGCAAGTGAACATACGTCATGGTTATTAAGGCTAGAACAACATTAAATTGTTAGTTTCCTAACTCTCGATTAATACTAAATTTTTACGCCATTTTCTTTGCAACCATTCTTACTTCAAAGCTACTGTCAATTCTTTGTTGAACTAGGAAGATCATCTCAATATCGGCTTACTAGCATTATTCATACGAATAAGAATTCTTTCATTACACTTGGCTGAACCAATCTAATAACGTAGTCACCCATACATATGTTCTGCTGATGTTATGCAAATGAATATAAAAGAGAAGAAGAGACAAAAGAAGAAAAAAACGAAAGAAAAAAGTATAAAAAAGTAAAAGAAAATAGAAAAAGAAAAATAAAGATACCAAAAAATGCATGCTACTATTTTGTGCTACAATCGTCTGACAAGACTAGTTTATATGTAGGTTTTGTAGAATTTTATATTGTAAAGCTGTTTAAGTTACGTAAACTTTTAATTTTTATTTAATATCGTACCACGTTACGTTACTGTATTTTATGAAGGTATTCAATGTTGCTATGTTCTTCCATTTTTTTTTTGGAATTTTATCACGAATTTTGCATTGTACCCTTTATTGTATTTTTTTGGAATTTGACTGAGTATTGTGCAATACACTTCCCATTGTGTTTTTTTGGGAATTTTATCAAATATTTTGCATTGTACTGTACCTTTTGAAATTGACTGAGTATTTGCAATGTACTTCTCATTGTATTTTTTGTATTTTACCTAGTATTTTCCAATGTATTTGCAGTGTTTACATTGTATCTTTAAACTTTGCGAAAATGTCTCGCTATGTTTTATCATTATAGTTTTGATCTTTCACCTTTTATCTTGTTTTGATGAATGAAATTGATTTTTCTCTTCGAGCCTCGAGGTCTCGGCTCAAATAAATCAGAGGGTATTATTAGAAATTGATTTTTTAGTAAAATTAATAAGATTACTATTTTCTTTAAATTTTTATTAAAGTAATGTTTTATTCATTTATATTAAGTAAGTTCTTAAGTGTGTTAAGATTAATTTTATTTATTTCCAAAGCACAACTATATATTAATTGAGGGAAAATAGTTGATGTGCAAAGTATAAGTTGGCAACGTAAATCACTAGCTATACGAATGTGCATTATCGTCTGGAATTAGGTTATAAAGCAAAAAATCTTACTGGGTCAGTCAGCTCCTAAGTATTATCAGTGAAACATATATTCTGTAAAACCAGGCATTGGCAAAAGTCTATTTCGGTTAATAAAAAAGTAGAACGAACTTCCGTGCTGACGTAAATACAGAATGGTTCTTATCTAATAATGGACAGTCGTCGCTACAAAATGGTTCTTTTCTAATGATGGACACACATCATTGCTGGCTTAGTATGTTAAACCATGTTGCTGGTTTAGAATATTAAGGAATTATCATATTTGGACCTAACTAATGCCAAACGAATATAGATAAAACTACAAATATGTGTTTTACTTTATGTCAGATGACGTCAAATAAACCAGTATTGACCGGGAGAAACTGATTCTTACCTGAAGAGAACGGACACATTTCCTCTCTGATACCTTAAACCTGACACAAGATGCGTATAAATAGACCGCGCATTAAAGGGTCAAGTCAGTTCTGTATCGACGTGGAAATAGACTTTCGCCTTCTCATTTCAGGTAAAACAATTGTATATGTTGTAACTTCTTTAGGAATAAGTACCTTTAATGTTTGAGGTTTTGGTGGTGACATTGTTATGTTAGCAACATTGTTCACTTAATACTTTTATTTATAATATATTGTAACGGAATGTTTAAATGTTCTAAAGAATTATGTTTTAATTGTATTTATGTAATTTTTAGTGTAAAGGTTGAATTTGCTACCAACTTCATGTTTTGATTTAATGTTGAAATAAAGTATTCTTTTAGCAAGAAAGAGTAATATCTCGCAACATATTCTAAATCAATATTCTATTTTAAAATAAGTAAAATGCATTTCTTTAAATTAATTGTTACATTAATTATGATTATTACATTTTTATACTTTGGCTATCTTGAAATTGATCGAGAATTAACTATTTTTATAATATTCTAAAATGCAGAAGTTATACGAATAAATGAAGTTGGAAAGCTTGAAAAGGGAAAATATAATATGTATTGCATGAATTTTTATTATAAAGTTTTTAGATGTGTTTCTAGAATGTAGTCAATATATGTGTGTTGATTAATTAAATAAAATCAGTTCTGTATCGACGAGGAAATAGACTTTCGCCTTTTCATTTCAGATGTAGTGTAGCTGTGTCTTATCATCGTGGCGACACGCTTTTAAGAGAGCCTTCTCTCTTCCTTCTTCTCTCTTCTCTCTTGTGATGACTACAACTTAATTTTCTACATAACATATGTATGTATGTATGTATGTATGTATGTATGTATGTATGTATGTATGTATGTATGTATGTATGTATGTATGTGCAAAAACGGCGGTCTCGTCACTATTAGAAAATAATTACTAGACAGAGACCAGAGAACCACCAATACGAATAATTTTATACAACTATTCTACCTTACACCGGTTTTTATCTTTTTTGTACGCAAATAAACAAGTAGAGAAAAATGTAATGCAAATTAAAATATATAAAGTGGTCATTCCTAGCACAAACACGATAGTATATGAATAAAACAATATAGACACATATATAACACAAACACAGTACTGTAATAAATTGATCCTTGGTCAAGAGCACTATAATTTAGGGACCATCATATATAAACCAGTCGTAAGACCTAGTGTCTGAGGATCAAAGTATGGCATAAAAAATATACCAGAAAGGAAAACAAAGGGACCAGGTCCAGGGACAGTATGAGTAAAACACATACTAAGAGAAGAAAATGCAAAGATTAATGAGCACCCCCCGAACGAGAATAATAAATACTTTATTTCTTCAAAATTCTTTTGATTAGTTACAGAAAAACAAACATCCATACTATGGGGGATACGGAAATTCGTCAAGACGTCATTGTAATAATTCATAAAAAAAATTCATCGAGGCATTCGGTGTTTTCGTGGCGGACCTACAGGTACTTTTCATTTACAATTTTGTTATTTTGATGGGTTTAGTTACCTGGCGGGCATGATTGGTGCAGGAGGTGCTCGAAGTTTTGAAAAGACAAAATTAATTATTTGATGTGTGCTCAACATTTAGATTTTTTAAATATAATTCAGGTTTTGCTTGACAAAGTAGAATTTTGAATACACTAATATTACTTGTAAAAAGCATCATGGATGATATAGTAGTAACGAAATTTAGCCCTAAGTCTGGCCGGTTTTACATATACATTCGATAGGAGAAGCGCGAACGATAATATTTTCTGGAGATGTGTATTTAAGGGGTGTTCGGGTCGCATAAAGACAGACGAAGAAAACATAAATGTTGAAGTAAGAAATGGAGTTCATACACATCCGCCTACTATAAAAGACGTACACTTTCGCCCGATGGTTACACGAATGAGGGAAGAAGCAACAAATACAGCAGAATCGATAGACAACATTTATCGACAGGTAACAGCACCTCTTGCAGCAAATAATGTTGTTGCATCTTCAATTCCAACTCTTGGGTCAGTTCGAAGTGGGTTATATCGTCATCGAGGACGCGCTATTGCGAAATTACCTCAAACTAAAGCTGCGATTGACATTCCTGAAAACCTGTGAACAACCGTCAATTGAGAACCGATTTTGCTTGAAGTGATTGCAATGCTGACAACAACATTCCCATATACTGTAGTTCAAATAATATTCGGGAACTGTGCGTGGCTGACGTAAATGCAATGGATGGAACTTTCGACGCTGTTCCAGCTGCAGACGTGCAATTGTTTACAATCCACTTTTTTGTCACCGATAATGTACAACGATGGGAAAATTGATGATATTGAAATGATAACTCGTATTAGCCATGTTCTGAATCAACCCATTTAAAATAAATATAAAGTTACCGTCAACAAATGTTTTTTTTTATTCATTCTGACCCAAAAAATTTAAAATAAATATATAGTTATAGTTAACAAATGTGTTTTGCATTGTTCGTGCTCTAATGATACTAGTTCTTCGTGCTCTAATGGGACGTGCCCTAATAAGATTAGAATAAGACAAAAATATATTTTGCGCTCTAGTGTGTAAGCTCTAATGGTTTACGATCTAATGAGACGTTACTGTACTAATATTAGTAGTATCCGTAGTAGTATCAGTTGTTGTTGGATTTTGAAATAAACTTTGAGGATTAAAATTATTTCTTTTCGGAAGAATAAAGGGTGTCACGATTTATCCCGACCCACTTGTACATGTATAAAAGGTAATTCTGACCGACGTGTTTGATGTGTAAAATTGGCCAAGGTAAAGCTAATCCCCTTACGTAAGATGGTCTTAGCTGGGTCGAGAGAGCAGAAACGCGGCAAGGGGGGGGGGGGTAAAAATGTCACGTAGGTGTGAAGCTTATGACCACATCAAACGTAGCGTGGCCGACGAGTAGGTGGACCTTAGTTACAGTTTCTCCAAGACAGACAGGTAGATTTGAATTGACCGTTCGACGATTGGACAGGGTCCAAGCGCCACCCAATCAGAATGTCATATGGGTGAGCTCTTGTTTTAAACCAAGAATAATATCTTATGTCGATAAAAATTAAATTAGTTCGTTATATCCACTGGAAGTGTTTTTCACTAAGGAACAGGAACTCCGTTTGCCGGCCGTGAATTGGCGCGTAAATCTTAAATTCTGGGAATCTAAGAGATATACAGCTTCAAGGTCAGTGAAATAGTGTTCGATCTCTGCTTTATACGACTGCAATATATTTATATTTATATTTATATTACTAGAATCGTAGTACGTATAATTATTTATGATGTTAATACGTTGCCTCTTATTTCGTGATGTTACTATGCTACATCTTATTTTGTGATGTAATATGTTGCTTCTTATTTCGTTAGTTAATAGGTTTGCATATTATTTCGCTAGTTAATATGTTGCATCTTTGAAAAGATGAGTTGATATTTGTAAAGAATTATATTGCTTGCTAGCCGCCGTAAGAATTCATATTATGATTCACTGTGTGGTTATATTATGGTAGAGTAGCACATTTGTTTATGTAATTATAGATTTCGCCATTGTTAAATTGACTGGTTGCAGTGTGTAAAATTAGTATATGAATATATGGATATTTGGGCACGCTTGTGGAAAGAATATACAGACAGACATCTAATCGTAGTAATATTATAATACGGTGATATTTGATATATTTTTAAGTGTTTGTATATATATATATATATACATCTGCGTGTATGTACTGATATGACGCAGTGTATGAATGTCTGTGGAATTATTTTCTGATACCGTGTTATTGCGCCATTGTGTAAATTGCGAGAAGCGTGTGTGGTAATTTCGATGTGTGCGCATGCGTGACCAAAACCGTTACTGCCATAGCTGATGGTTAGCTATTGATTTAGTGTGAGGTAAGATTTTATGACCCCTATGCTAACGCCTTGTGGTTTTTCACAGGAAGCTTTGAGTGACAGACTTGAGAAGTTTTGTCATAGTCTCGGATTGAGAGACGGAAGGAAGGAGAAGTACAAGGAGCTACGAGGAGAGAAGGAAATTATAAGTTGGAGTAGATAGACAGGAGGAACGTGGAACGGAAGTGGAGAAGACAGGAGGGACAAAGAGTCAAAGGAGGAAAGGAAACGAGGAGAAAGACGGAAGGAAGCGTGTAACAGAGAAAATTAGATGAGTAGATCACAAGGACAGGGGAAATTATACTCACACTAAGGAATCACGTGATGAACTAGGCCGTCACTTGGTCAAGGGAGAGACGAGTGATTGTTAATTATCGTATAAAGTTCACATTTTATTAAATTGTTATTAATTGAATTTTATTTTCGTGTTTATTTATAATGTAACCGTCGGCTTTGCTGACTGGGGGCTCACAGCTATTAATCTATTATCAATAATTTAACATTTTTAATTACGGGTCAGGGAACTTCCTCATAAGACATTTAAATATTTCGGAAGAACCCCACCCCTAGAACACGGGCCGCCACAGTGGGCACTTCGTCCGGGATTTGAATTAGATATATATTATTTTATGACCTAAAGTTATTTGTAGGATTATTAGTGAACAGTGTGAGATATTTTCCATCCTGTGTGTTTTGAATTTTTATGATTTTCTCTTCTTTGCTGTATATTTGATATTTGCATGCTTTGTAGATCTTTCGTTAATTGCAGCATTTGTGAAGCAGATACCAAACAAATATCTTACTTGAACGAAATTATTTGCTGTCGGCAGGTAAGTATTTAACTAGAAACTTGTTATATCTGTGCATTGCTATGAAGAGACAAGGTATCACTTTCTATTAGTATAATAATGGCTACTGAAAGGCAAATGATCAGGGAGTACCGTGTCATGGGGTCGGAAGATCTCAGATATGAGTGAGATCGCCTGGCGACATTCATTGAAGAAAGGATCAAAGAATGGAAGGCAGAAAAAGCAGCGGACAGAGAAACCCAGAAAGAGCTGGAGCTGGCCAGGATATCAGCGGCCACAAAGGAAAGAGAACTCGTTCACACTCTTGAAATGGAAAGGGTGAGGGTAGAAGCCAAAGCTAACGACCGGGACGAGCCAGTACGAATTCCGGAGGGACCGGACGACATTTTATCGACCACCTGATGGTCCAGATAAACATGCCACGTTTCAACGATAGGGAGGAGGCTATCGACGATTTTCTCGTGCAGTTTGAGAAACTTGCCCACGCTCATAAGGTTCCTGAACAACATTGGGCGATTAATGTCTCAGCCTTTTTGCAAGGTGCGGCTCGGGAAGTCTACCACGGCTTAGCTGCAGACGATGCTGACGACTATAATGCGCTCAAGAAGGCCCTTTTTTGCCACTATCGGCTGACCGCCAAGACGTACCGGAAACTTTTTCGGGACTCGACGAAAAAGGTAACTGAAACCCACTCTCAATTCCACAACCACGTTCGAGGTTTGTTTGAGAAGTGGATGAAGATGGGTGAAGTCGAACGCACGTACGACGGGCTGCGCGAGGTTATACTCAAGGAACATGTCCTGAGTACTTACCGTCGCGAATTGACAGTCTTTCTAGCAGAGAGAGAACACCGGTCGCTCGAAGAAATCGCTAGCATGGCGGAGCGATACGAGCAGGCGCACTCGAAGAGTGGAGGTTACGGGGGTGCGGACCAAACCCGACCCACTGAGTCGCGTCGTGTGGTTGAGATTGAGCCGGCTGTCGGTAACCGTCAGGGCGACGGGAGGGTCGACGGGGGATCTACAGGTAGGGATGCCACCCATCGACCTGGACAGATCTCCCCCACGAAAGCGGGACTTGCAGGTCGGCGAGTGCCGCCGACGTGTTTCAACTGCAAGTGCCTGGGGCATTTTTCCAGGGACTGTCCCAAGGGAAGGCAGACCCAGATGAATGCCGTTGCTAGAAAGGAGTGCGTGCCGGAGGCGAGTTGCAAACCAACAAATCTTGCAGCCGCAACTGTCAACGGAGAAGGTGCCACCATCTTGTATGACACTGGATGTAGCGTCCCAGCACTTGTCGACAAGAAATACGTCAAGCCTGAGGATTATACAGGGGAGGTAATTGAAGTTCAGTACGCGAACAGCGCGCGTGACTCATTGCCAGTGGCTGTCATCGACCTCGATTCACCGTACGTGAAGGGGAAAATTGAAGCTGCGTGCTTGGATGGACTATCACATGACGTCATACTGGGATGCCGTTGTGTGCTACCCCAGCCGAACTCCGAAACCTGCACACCGATGCCAGTGAGTGCTGTGGAGACCAGGTCCAAGAGCCGACAGACGAAAGCGAAGCCGATCCAAGTTAAAGCGACACCGGTGAGTAACGTTCTTCCAGCCGAGTTGAGGAAGTTGCAACAGGAAGACGCAACTATGGCACAGTTGCACAAACACGCTGAAGCGGGAACAGAAAGAGAGACCGTCAGCGATTTTGTTGTCGCCACGATAGTCACAGAAGACACCGAAGGCGATACGGAAGGTACCAACACTGTCCCGAGCTGTCCGTTAACGAGGGCCGAAACACCCTCGGACGTGGAGTGTGACCCCATGTTGACTGCGGTACAGTTAGAAGAGACAGTAACCATGCTGGCCGGGTATTACGATGTGCTTACGGAAATACACGGGAGGACGGCACTTGTCGAGTTTGGTTTACAGCTGATGGACGACCGACCAGTTCAGCTAAAACCCTACCCATTGCCCCACGCAAAACGACAAGTCGTAAGGGAGGAGATCGAACAGATGATTGCACTGGGAGTAATCGAACCTGCCGACTCTCCGTACAGCTCTCCAGTAGTCCTAGTGCAGAAGAAGGACGGCACCCATCGATTTTGCGTCGACTACCGGAAGCTGAATCAGGTGACAGAATTTCAAGTTGAAATGCTACCCGACCCAGAACATATTTTTGCTTCTGTCTCGAAAGCGAAATATTTCTCCAAGCTGGATTTGTCCAAGGGGTATTGGCAAATTCCGGTAAGGAAGGAAGATAGAGCGAAGCTCGCTTTTGCTACTCCCGACGGGACATACCAATGGTTGGTCATGCCGTTCGGGGTACAGAACGCGCCCAGCGTCTTTGCTAGGATGATGCGGAAGTTGTTGGAGCCCTTGCGCGATAGGGGTGTCTACAACTTCATAGATGACCTCTTGTTAGCTACGGAGACGTGTGGTGAACACCTCACTCTGTTAGCTGACGTTTTGGAGCGGCTACGTCAAGAGGGATTGACAGCGCGCCCTTCCAAATGTCACCTTGGTTTCAGGACTTTGGACTATTTGGGACATACGCTGAGCCAAGGCACGCTGTCCCCAGAGAAGTCGAAGGTAGAGCAGCTGAGAAACGCTGCACGGCCCACAACGAAGACGAAGGTGAGGTCATTCCTGGGATTGGCCGGGTATTACAGGAGGTATGTGGCTAATTTCAGCGCGATTGCGGGGCCACTGTTGAACCTAACCAAGAAACGGACCTCGAGCAAGTTCATTTGGACAGATGCGTGTGAGCATGCTTTCCAAACGCTGAAGGATAGACTTACATCCGACGCAGTTGTCCGTCTACCGGATCTGGAAAAAAACTTCGTTCCTCGCACCGACGCATGTGACACGGGACTGGGAGCAGTACTACTACAGGAGCATGATAAGACGCTTTTCCCTGTCCCATACGGCAGTCGGAAGCTGTCTGCTGCCGAGAAGAACTACCCCGTATCGGAGAGGGAATGTCTCGGAATCGTGTTCGGGATAAAACGGTTTGAGCGGTACTTGTACGGACGGAAGTTCATATTGGAGACCGACCACCAACCACTCGCCTATGTTGCACAGGCGAAGTTATCGAATAGACGATTGCTGCGATGGTCGCTGTTCTTACAGCAGTACCAGATGCAGATCCGATACGTGAAAGGATCTGAGAACGTAGACGCAGATTTCATGAGCCGAAGAGTTGAAATGGTATAGATCATTCTGTGTATATTTTCATATTCTTACTCAGTGTGTAGCATTGAGATGATTTTGTTCTTTATTTTGTTGTAATACTTTTGCATTTGAAATGATATTGAGGGAATAAAATCCCGATTTTATTCTCAAGCGTGGGTGGGGGTGGGGTGTCACGATTTATCCCGACCCACTTGTACATGTATAAAAGGTAATTCTGACCGACGTGTTTGATGTGTAAAATTGGCCAAGATAAAGTTAATCCCCTTACGTAAGATGGTCTTAGCTTGGTCGAGAGAGCAGAAACGCGGCAAGGGGGGTTAAAAATGTCACGTAGGTGTGAAGCTTATGACCACATCAAACGTAGCGTGGCCGACGAGTAGGTGGACGTTAGTTACAGTTTCACCAAGACAGACAGGTAGATTTGAATTGACCGTTCGAAGATTGGACAGGGTCCAAGCGCCACCCAATCAGAATGCGATATGTGTGAGCCCTTGTTTTAAACCAAGAATAATATCTTATGTCGATAGAAATTAAATTAGTTCGTTATATTCACTGGAAGTGTTTTTCACTAAGGAACAGGAACTCCGTTTGCCAGCCGTGAATTGGCGCTTAAATCTTAAATTCTGGAATCTAAGAGATATACAGCTTCAAGGTCAGTGAAATAGTGTTCGATCTCTGCTTTATACGACTGCTATTTTAACTGAAGGATTGTCGTATATATATATATATATATATATATATATATATATATATATATATATATATATATATATATATATATATATATATATATATATATATATATATATATATAGATTTCGCCATTGTTAAATTGACTGGTTGCAGTGTGTAAAATTAGTATATGAATATTTGGATATTTGGGCACGCTTGTGGAAAAAATATACAGACAGACATCTAATCGTAGTAATATTATAATACGGTGATATTTGATATATTTTTATGTGTTTGTATATATATATATATATATATATATATATATATATATATATATATATATATATATATATATATATATATACATCTGCGTGTATGTACTGATATGACGCAGTGTATGAATGTCTGTGGAATTATTTTCTGATACCGTGTTATTGCGCCATTGTGTAAATTGCGAGAAGCGTGTGTGGTAATTTCGATGTGTGCGCATGCGTGACCAAAACCGTTACTGCCATAGCTGATGGTTAACTATTGATTTAGTGTGAGGTAAGATTTTATGACCCCTATGCTAACGCCTTGTGGTTTTTCACAGGAAGCTTTGAGTGACAGACTTGAGAAGTTTTGTCATAGTCTCGGATTGAGAGACGGAAGGAAGGAGAAGTAGAAGGAGCTACGAGGAGAGAAGGAAATTACAAGTTGGAGTAGATAGGAGGAACGTGGAACGGAAGTGGACAAGTCAGGAGGGACAAAGAGTCAAAGGAGGAAAGGAAAGGAGGAGAAAGACGGAAGGAAGCGTGTAACAGAGAAAATTAGATGAGTAGATCACAAGGACAGGGGAAATTATACTCACACTAAGGAATCACGTGATGAACTAGGCCGTCACTTGGTCAAGGGAGAGACGAGTGATTGTTAATTATCGTATAAAGTTCACATTTTATTAAATTGTTATTAATTGAATTTTATTTTCGTGTTTATTTATAATGTAACCGTCGGCATTGCTGACTGGGGGCTCACAACTATAAATCTATTATCAGTAATTTAACATTTTTAATTACGGGTCAGGGGAACTTCCTCATAAGTCATTTAAATATTTCGGAAGAACCCCACCCCTAGAACACGGGCCGCCACAAAGAAATAGAAGCAAAACCTTTATAATAAGAATTGCTTTGCTGGAACCATTAATGAATCATCATCTTTAACTCAGTGTAAAACAGTCTCTGACTTCGACATAGTTCATAGTTGTCTGACTTTGTAACCTATCTATCTATCTATCTATCTATCTATCTATCTATCTATCTATCTATCTATCTATCTATCTGTCTGTCTGTCCGTCTTTCTTTGCGCCCGAACGCCACCCACCCACCATTAATCCATCCCTCCATCCATCCCTCCCTCCTTCCCTCCATATCTATCTATCTATCTATCTATCTATCTATCTATCTATCTATCTATCTATCTATCTAGCTAGCTAGCTAGCTAGCCTAAACTGTAAATTAAGCACAACACACTTCTTACCAGAATAGAAAAACCAATCACCAGTTCCGTCATACACAGTGGAATTAAAAAGTCCCCGAGCTATCTGACGTGCACATGTTTCCCCTGCTCTCTGCTTCCTCAACGTAGATGCCACACTTGAATCACTGTCACAAGGCTAAAGTGAGTAGTTATCATTTGTAAGTTCATGGTTCTTATTTGATATGTTTCACAATAAAACCATTTCGATCAACCATTTAAGTGTTTCTGTTCTACATATGTATACTAGCTTCTCATTTTGTCTGTAAATATCAGAACAGAACATTTTTTGATTGGTTAATTGATTGTTAATTATCGTATAAAGTATGCAAAAAAAAAAACACACAGTTAATACAATTCAGTTACAATACACTGTTATGCAAATGAATGAATAATTTTGATAAAACCTAAGTGCACATAAGTTATGAGAGAGAGAGAGAGAGAGAGAGAGAGAGAGAGAGAGAGAGAGAGAGAGAGAAAGAAACATACAGAGAAAGAGAGTAAATATCTGTGTACATACTTGCATATGCGAATGTATGGATTAGTTCAACATGTTGCGATATAAGGTGGTCAAAGCAGACACAAAAAACTCTATACTCAACATTCGTTTACCAACTTCAAAATAGAGCCCTTTAGTATTTGCCAATCTTACCATGAAATAAAAACTATTTGCTTGACTTTTTGGAGGTTCTTGTAGATGCTCCTTAACGCACATGGCACGATGTCAATAAGGAAGTATGTATAAATATTTAACAGGTCCAACATGTTGTACTCACATTTATGTTGCATGCTACAGCGTCGTATTCGGGTTCGCTTTCTTTGCATTCCGGAGCATTCCTTGGTCTGCATTCAGAAAGAATCATTTCATCGGTTGACATAATCGATCAATAAGTCAATTAACAGTACTAACCCAAAAAAAATGAATGCACTTCAATAGTGTAGACTCAAAACTGATCCCAACATGTTATTACTTTAGATTCTACCTTTCGGTCTGCCTTTGTTTTTATGATACTCTCAGTCTGCCTTTGTTGTTATGCTACCTATCGGTCTGCTTTTTTTTTGCTACCTATCGGTCTTCCTTTGTTTTATGCTACCTATCGGTCTGCCTTTGTTTTTTTTGTGCTACCTATCGGTATGCCTTTATTTTACGCTACCTATCGGTCTGCTTTTGTTTTATGCTACCTATCGGTCTGCCTTTGTTTTATGCTACCTATCGGTCTGCCTTTGTTTTATGCTAGCTATCGGTCTGCCTTTGTTTTCTGCTACCTATCGGTCTGCCTTTGTTTTATGCTACCTATCGGTCTGCCTTTGTTTTCTGCTACCTATCGGTCTGCATTTGTTTTACGCTACCTATCGGTCTGCCTTTGTTTTATGCTACCTATCGATCTGCCTTTGTTTTACGCTACCTATCGATCTGCCTTTGTCTTTTATTCTACCTATCGATCTGCCTTTGTTTTACGCTACCTATCGGTCTGCCTTTGTTTTCTGCTACCTATCGGTCTGCATTTGTTTTATGCTACCTATCGATCTGCCTTTGTTTTACGCTACCTATCGATCTGCCTTTGTCTTTTATTCTACCTATCGATCTGCCTTTGTTTTACGCTACCTTTCGGTCTGCCTTTGCTTTCTGCTACCTATCGGTCTGCATTTGTTTTATGCTACCTATCGGTCTGCCTTTGTTTTCTGCTACCTATCGGTCTGCATTTGTTTTACGCTACCTATCGGTCTGCCTTTGTTTTATGCTACCTATCGATCTGCCTTTGTTTTACGCTACCTATCGATCTGCCTTTGCCTTTTATTCTACCTATCGATCTGCCTTTGTTTTACGCTACCTATCGGTCTGCCTTTGTTTTCTGCTACCTATCGGTCTGCATTTGTTTTATGCTACCTATCGATCTGCCTTTGTTTTACGCTACCTATCGATCTGCCTTTGTTTTACGCTACCTATCGGTCTGCCTTTGTTTTCTGCTACCTATCGGTCTGCATTTGTTTTATGCTACCTATCGGTCTGCCTTTGTTTTCTGCTACCTATCGGTCTGCATTTGTTTTATGCTACCTATCGGTCTGCCTTTGTTTTATGCTACCTATCGGTCTGCCTTTGTTTTCTGCTACCTATCGGTCTGCATTTGTTTTACGCTACCTATCGGTCTGCCTTTGTTTTATGCTACCTATCGATCTGCCTTTGTTTTACGCTACCTATCGATCTGCCTTTGTCTTTTATTCTACCTATCGATCTGCCTTTGTTTTACGCTACCTATCGGTCTGCCTTTGTTTTCTGCTACCTATCGGTCTGCATTTGTTTTATGCTACCTATCGATCTGCCTTTGTTTTACGCTACCTATCGATCTGCCTTTGTCTTTTATTCTACCTATCGATCTGCCTTTGTTTTACGCTACCTATCGGTCTGCCTTTGTTTTCTGCTACCTATCGGTCTGCATTTGTTTTATGCTACCTATCGGTCTGCCTTTGTTTTCTGCTACCTATCGGTCTGCATTTGTTTTACGCTACCTATCGGTCTGCCTTTGTCTTTTATTCTACCTATCGATCTGCCTTTGTTTTACGCTACCTATCGGTCTGCCTTTGTTTTCTGCTACCTATCGGTCTGCATTTGTTTTATGCTACCTATCGGTCTGCCTTTGTTTTCTGCTACCTATCGGTCTGCATTTGTTTTATGCTACCTATCGGTCTGCCTTTGTTTTATGCTAGCTATCGGTCTGCCTTTGTTTTACGCTAGCTATCGGTCTGCCTTTGTTTTCCGCTACCTATCGGTCTGCATTTGTTTTATGCTATCTATCGGTCTGCCTTTGTTTTACGCTACCTATCGATCTGCCTTTGTCTTTTATTCTACCTATCGATCTGCCTTTGTTTTATGCTACCTATCGGTCTGCCTTTGTTTTATGCTACCTATCGATTTGCCTTTGTTTTACGCTACCTATCGGTCTGCCTTTGTTTTATGCTACCTATCGATCTGCCTTTGTCTTTTATTCTACCTATCGGTTTTACTTTGTCTTATGCTACCTATCGATCTGCCATTGTTTTTATGCTACCTATCAGTCTGCCTTTGTTTTATGCTACCTATAGGTCTGCCATTGTTGTATGCATCCAATCGGTCTGGCTTTGTTTTTTATGCTACCTATAGGTTTGCCTTTGTTTTACGTTACCTATCGATATGCCTTTGTTTTACGTTACCTATCGGTCTGCCTTTGCTTTACGTTACCCATCGATCTGCCTTTGTTTTACTTTATCTATTGGTCTGCCTTTGTTTTACGTTACCTATTGGTCTGCCTTTGTTTTACGTTACCTATCGGTCTGCCTTTGTTTTACGTTACCTATCGATATGCCTTTGTTTTACGTTACCTATCGATATGCCTTTGTTTTACGTTACCTATCGATATGCCTTTGTTTTACGTTACCTATCGATATGCCTTTGGTTTACTTTATCTATTGGTCTACCTTTGTTTTACGTTACCTATCGATATGCCTTTGTTTTACGTTACCTATCGATATGCCTTTGTTTTACGTTACCTATCGATATGCCTTTGGTTTACTTTATCTATTGGTCTGCCTTTGTTTTACGTTACCTATCGATATGCCTGTTTTACGTTACCTATCGGTCTGCCTTTGTTTTACGTTACCTATCGGTATGCCTTTGTTTTACGTTACCTATCGGTCTGCCTTTGCTTTTCGCTACTTATAGGTCTGTCTTTCTTTTTATGCTACCTATCTGTATAGCTTCGGTTTTATGCAACCTATCGATCTGCCTATGTTTTTTATGCTACCTATAGGTCTGTCTTTGTTAATGCTAATTATCCGTCTGCTTTTGTTTTTTATGCTACCTATCGGTCTGCATTTGTTTTATGCTATCGGTCTTCTTTTCTTTTTATGCTACCTATAGGTCTGTCTTTGTTTATGCTAATTATCGGTCTGCCTTTGTTTTATGCTACCTATCGGTCTGCTTTTTTGTTTTACGCTACCTATCGATCTGTCTTTGTTTTTTATGCTACCTATAGGTCTGTCTTTGTTAATGCTAATTATCCGTCTGCTTTTGTTTTTTATGCTACCTATAGGTCTGCATTTGTTTTATGCTATCGGTCTTCTATTGTTTTTATGCTACCTGTCAGACTGCCTTTGTTTTTTTTTTTGTGCTACCTATCGGTATGCCTTTATTTTACGCTACATATCGGTCTCCCTTTGTTTTTATGCTACCTATTGGTCTGCCTTTGGTTTCATGCTACCTATCGGTATGTCTTCGGTTTTATACTTCCTATCGGTCTTCCTTTATTTTTAATGATACCTATCGGTCTGCCTTTGTTTTACGCTACCTATCGGTCTGCCTTTGTTTTACGCTACCTATCGGTCTACCTTAGTTTAATGCTTCCTATCGGTCTGTCTTTGTTTTTATGCTACCTATCGATTTGCCTTTGTATTCTTGTTATGCTTTTATTTTATTATGTCGGCTTGCCTATCTTTCCTGCTTCGTGTTGAAAAGAAGCTACAGATTCTGTTATATTCATAAAAGTGAATAAGATATTTCTTGACACTCGCTATATAATTACAATTATATTAATGTGACGTGTTTAAAATTATACTGAAAACTACATAGTTTGGTAATAAAGTATGGAATAAAAAAAACTTGTTTATGGCAAAGGTTTAATTATTCTGACACTTATTTAGCCAAAAAGAAAAGCGCGGCGGATATGTGGTACTATAATACATTCCAGTATTCGATTACTATATGTTACAGATTGATGTAATCTCACTCACTTTGGATTGTCACATTTTCTCTGTCGATACATAATTCCTCTGCCACATGTCCGAGAGCAGGAAGTCCATGACCCCCACTCTCCCCAGCCACCCTGGACCACGGTGAAGAGGGACAAGTCTAGGCCCGTAGCTAACCAGATATTGCAATTTTCATAGGTAATGCACACCTTCCCATCCCCGCAATAACGACCAGGTATGGCTGATATGTAGTTAGCCATCTTGCCATATGTAAGGGAACTTGTATTCATGTCAGCACAGCTATGCATAGAACAGTCTCCCTACAAGTGCAAGTGGAACATTTATACAGTCTCCCTACAAGTGCAAGTGAAACATATTGATTAATAAAAACGATTACTTTATGCTGTTTTATCCCTAACCTTTGCCGCCCCTTTCGACCGTTACACTCCTCTATCATTTAATATTACGTCAAAATAGTAAAAGCAATTTGTATGCAGATGATTATCATAAGTAAATGTGAAGTAATGAATTTCGAATAAGCAGTGAACCTTAACGCTGAATGCGGCGAGCTTAGAGATTTAACCAAATTTAGACCAAGGAGGTATATGAGGATGGGTCATTTTGACTTTGGTCTTAAATTTCTTCCATGTCAGTGTAGAAACTTCAAAAAAGCCAGTGTTCCAATTCAATGAAAGTGACGGGATATTTTTCAAACAGGCGTTGAGAAAGAGACAGCTGAACTTCCTATCCGTGTCAAGTAGTCATTCTTCAAAGGGAAAAGTTATACATGTATAGCATAGTTCAGAGATTCTGACTGACGAAACAAGTGCTTGTTATAGGAACAATTTTGAGAAGCCTCTGCTTGCGATTGGCCGAGTAAAATTAAGACGTAACATCTTGGAAATAATGGGCATTTTAATGTGATAATTTGGTCAACAGTCTTTAGTCAGAAAATTCTAGTTAGAGAGAGAGAGAGAGAGAGAGAGAGAGAGAGAGAGAGAGAGAGAGAGAGAGAGAGAGAGAGAGAGTTTGGCTTCGGTGAAGCCTAATAAGGAAAAGTTCTCATTACACAAGGGAGGGCCAGGGTGCCTGTCTTGCGAGAAAGACAATATTTAGTGCCTGATGCACAAGTTCTGAAGTTAACGGAATTAAGAAATCAGTTTTCCGAGGGAGAGGAAATTCGACAGTCCGGAGAACAAAGTTTGAAGGAAAAAAATTGACGAGTGAGGTCCGAAAGGGGAAAGAGACTAGTATAGAGTAAAATATAGTTAGTCCAAGAAGAACGAGGCTGTCGGAAACTGATGGCACGAGGAAATCGGAACGCTGGAACGCAGTCGAGGGGATGGTGATGCAATCAGTCGTGGACATTGCGCTATTTTCACCACTCGTTATGATGATGTAATAAATCCAAATTAGACACTGCTGATAAACCATGTTATCATTTAAGATGAATTGAAATTACCACTATTTTTTTGGTGTGATTACATGTGTTACTTTTCTTTCCTAAGGGGTTTCGTATTGCATTATTTCTTCCTGATAATCATGCTAGTTCTCTGTTGATATTCTATCGTTCACTCACATCGGGTCATAATATCGAGGGAGGTCATTCCCTAGATAATGTCGCTAAGTCCAACTAACTACCATTCTTACTAGGATGGAGACCATTTTACATTTTTTTTTAAAATTGTTCATAAACAGTATGCTATACTAAGTACCCTATTTACAGGTGCTTCTTAACTGACATGCACTAATCGTACATTTAGGTCAACATATATGAAGCAAACAACACACATTAAAACCGGTCATTTAAAAAAATTAAGACGGAAATTCAATATTCTAATTCTAAATTGTATTAAGGTACATTTGTACATGATTCATGCAGTTCTTCAAGCTAGCATTATATTCTATCTGTCGATATGTGTGTGTGTGTGTGTGTGTGTGTGAGAGAGAGAGAGAGAGAGAGAGAGAGAGAGAGAGAGAGAGAGAGAGAGAGAGAGAGAGATACCCAATAAGGAAATTCTCTGAATCTCCACCCAGATCCATGTAAAAATTCACAATATTCATCATCAGTATACATCATTCCTGTCAAAGTAAAGAAAGATCTTTAAATTCACACTAAACATCGCTCTAGTAAAAATTATTGCAAAAACATACAATAACTGAAACAAAAATAAAAAGGAAATCACCGGCTGGTTCAGTGCTCAAAGCCCTCTGAATTTCGTTACGTGCTCTTAATTCAACTCAGTCCTTTTATAGACCTAATATTGTTTCGTCCGCACCACACTATATTTGCGATTTGCACATATAAAGTATGTAAGTATAAAGTATGTAAGCAACAAAAGAACTATATCATGGGGTATAAAATTATTCTTTTCATTTGTAGACGCTATAAAAGAAACATTTGAACAACATAAATATTAGTTGGTTTTTTTTTGTTGTTGTTGCTATAACTATATAAAACATGCTCAAATCAACACCACGTAGTGCTGATTATCACTAATTGGGGGGAGGGGGCTCTATAATCACTAATTTTCTCTTTACTGATGACTGTGTAACTATCCACTGCAAAACGCACAATATTTAATACAGAAAAGAAGTAGAAATGAACGCTATTTCGATCCCTTGATGTTCTAAACTTTAGTCCCTCATGCCATAGCTTTTGTACACTAAAGTCGGGACTGAATCCAATGTATCATATTTATATAGCACTGTGATATAATGTGATATCTGCTTTATGCGTAATGGTATTAGTCTGTTATTATATTTCCGTAAATAAACTCGAACATATAAAAAAAAAAATTAAAAAAAGAATTATCGTGAAATCCAATTAAAATGTGATAAACTTATTAGAAAACACTGCTAATTAAAATGTGATAAACTTATTAGAAAACAATGCTTTCCCTAGGTTGCATTAAACTACCAAAGGTACGACATTGATGGCATTGTTGTTATCCTACCAAGGGTAGATAACCCTGTCCGAGTAGAATGGTCTCTTTCCAACATTTGTCAGGAAAGGAAGAGTTTGTTTATGTTGGCCCTTGCCTATTATAACGTTCGCGGACATTTCCTTCGTTTGCTAAACAAATGTTTTGATCGGTATGTATGTGAACAATATTGATTTAGCCAAATTATCCCACTACAGTACTAAGATCACAGAAAGTTCCAGCTACAAAGAGCATATCGTCCTTTACACAGGACTGACACTACTCTTCGTAAAGTAGTTAATGACATTCTGTCTGCTTTGCATAGCAGAAGGATTACAGTCCTGACCCTTCTTGATGTGTCTGCAGCATTTGACACAATATACCATGATATACTACTACACCGTCTCCAGCATGTATTTAGCAATTACAATACAGCATTACTGTGGTTCAAGCCCTACTTAGTCAACAGGACACAAATTGTATATGCAAATGGAATACACTCCAGCCCAATTGATCTATGTTATGGTATTCTACAGGGGTCTGTTTTTGGATCTGTTCTCTTCATTCTGTACACTCAGCCGCTCTTAAGTGTCTTAGATCACCCAGTGTCTCACCAGTTACACGACTATGATACCCAAATATACAAGTCTAACCACCCAACTGAAGTTGATGCTACCATCAAATGAGTAAAAATGTGCATTTCTGACGTGAAATCATGGATGAGATGTAACAAGCTGCAGATGGATGATAATAAAACTGAGGCCATTCTGTTCACAATACAAATACTTTCTTATTTACATCCTTTACCTCAAACAATAATATCAGCAACACCAACATTAAAGTCACAGTCAGTAGGAAACCTAGGTGTTACTCTAGACAGTACTCTCACATTGCACCAACATTTCATGAACATGTGCAAGGCTGCATATCTTGAGAAGCATCAGCTTCAGTTGAAGCCACTAAAGCATTTATGTGTTTATTACTACTTTCAAGACTGGACTATTGTAACTCAATACTTTCTGGTTCGTCTTAATATCTACTCCAAAAAAAATTCAGAACACGGCCGATCGGATCATCTTTAGAGTACCAGAGCACACCTGCCCGCTGCTTTTTACCCTACACTGGCCATCCATTCGATCCAGAATCAAACACAAAATTTGTTCTCTGTGCTACGTTTCTCTGACAATTGGATGTCTTTTCATTTGTAACAGAAGTATAAGCCACAGTGTGGAACTTTATATACTGATTGACTTATTCTGTATTTAAAGTTGCAGAAAAAGCATTACAAGGTTCAAATGGTATCTTTCTCTGTTGGATCATCATATATTATTTTGTCAAGGTCCATTATTTATTATCAAGATATGAGCCTTGCATATCTAACCGGATATTTGTCCCCCCAAATCTAACCAATCTGGGAAGTATGAACTTGATTACGCCTGAGTCTCGTAGAGGCAGTCACTGTCGTTCAACTCGCTTTGAAAAGAGACGAGAACGTTCTGATTCATTCATGCCACGGAAAGTCTCCTTTGGTGGCACTCTAACTTCTCTCGATACGACATTGCCACCAACCGCTCCCGTAGCCTCGTGGTTAGAACGTCCGCCGCGGAAGTGAGAGGTCGTGGGTTCGATCCCCGGCCGAGTCATACCAAAGACTTACAAAAATGGTACTAACAACTGCCTCGCTCAGAGGTTAGTGATACGATTTGTCGGCCTGGTGTCAGGATAATGTGACTGGATGGGACATCATGTACATATCTGCGGCATGATGCCCCATTGCTAGACATCACTATAAACTGCCTCACTGCAGACATCGTACCGATATGACTGAAAAATTGTTAAAGCTACGTTAAAAAAAACCTAATCAATAATCAAACAGTGCCACCCTAAATTGATACCTGCAACGTTTCTGCAGAAACTGCTAACTCCTCTTGGTAATTTTTATTTCTTGCACTTCAGAAGTCAAATGTAAAAGAAGAGTGTATAACGTTTTACATTTTGTATATATGGTAATCCATTCATTGCACTTAAATAATTTGGCATCGCGTAGTCGGGCAAAATTCATGCCAAAGATAGCGGACTTATGGAGTAGTTCAGGCTGACTTTTGAGCACACGAGAACAGTCATTTTGATTTGTTGTGTTCTTAGATCTGATACAATTAGCCAAACTACAGACTACACTTTCCAAAACAAATGCTGCCACAATACATGAACATATCATAGAGGCATGCCGACATTCTTTCTAATGTGCATTTTGCAAATGTAAACAAAATTCCCCTTACATTTGTCACTCTCACAGGAGTTCATATCTGTATTGCGCCCCCGACTCCCCCCCCCCCCCTCCCCTTCCAGCCAGTATTTCTTTCAAAGGAACATATCACGGGAGCGAAACTGCAGGTAGTGGCGTTGTGTGCCTCCATATCAGGAGAGTGGTTTTATGTGACACGCAATGGCATCATTTCTAACGTTTTATACTCGAAAAAAGTACGATATGGGGTAATAATTAACCAAATAAACACTGCAATCATGTGATAAACTACTCATTTGTTCTCTTCAGATTATACATTACTATGATACGTTTATATCGATTATTGTATTTTGGATACTTTTTTGCCAATACAAACATACAATCGACATTCCCTTAACAAATCTCACCCATCCATAGTCCTGAAAGAGACCTATTCACCAAATTGGCGGGTACGTTCGCTTCGTCTATATTTGTTACAAAAAGACAGCTAGATGAAGATGATCTGCAACAAAAAGTTATATATAAATAACTGATATCCCTAAAAACATACAGATTTAATACTACATAAAGCATATTATCCAATGTTTTTTTCTACATTTCTCGTGTCAACAACTAGTTTGATTAAACGAGGATCTCTATTATGTGAAAAGTAAGTTCGTTTAATCATTCATGTTTGAAATAGATTCAAATTTAATTAATTAACAAGAGTTCGCATGACGATAGTTATGACTTTGTACAATCGAGTCACGCATATCTGAATTTATATCCAACAAATGCTTTATATGGCGAAAACATCTGCTTTGTTTATCGAGAATTCAAGAAGTCATACTGGATAAAGATATCCCACATCACTAACTAGAATGAAGCGAGTCGGATGAGACAAACCTAACTAAATGTAATCAATTTAAGTGAAATGAAACAATTAGTTTCAATGTTATCTTCAATCATTGCAAGCACATGTTTGTTAGTACAAAGTACACTGTCGATATTTGGGTTGGAAAATTGCTTACTCTATCATTCTCACGAAAACAATCGTCTCAAACAATTGGGAAAATCAAGACTAAAATGATAGGTTGGTTACACTTTTTTGGATAACGTAATGTTAATTAAGTGTATACATTTTTAGCAATGCTCATATTTACTATTTCTTATATAATGAGTATTGCGTATCAAACATGTATATAATTTAAGATCCTTACTGCATATAATGCTCTAGCGCGGCTTTGCTGCAGGTGCTCCAGTTGCAGCTTTTAGATCCCATGATGCCATCGTTAGGAGAGGGACAACCAACGTCAACATCATGCAAAAAACCAAGTCTGGAAATGTGGACAAAAGAGTCACGAATTTTGTAATTTGCATCATTGTGGTGCTGTTGCTGTTGCTAGTAATTACGACGCTGATACTGCTAGTAATTATGACACTGACAATGCTAGTAATTATGACGAATGATAATGCTAGTAATTATGACACTGAAACTGCTAGCATTTATGCCACTGACAATGCTAATAATTGTGTCGCTGGCAATGCTAGTAATTATAACATTTATAAGGCTAATAATTATGACGATTATAATGCTAGTAATTCTGACACTGATAATGCTAATAATCATGGCACTGATAAATGCTAATAATTATGGCACTGATAATGTTAGTAATTATGCCACTGCCAATGCTAGTAATTATGCCACTGAAACTGTCAGTAATTATGGCACTGATAATATTAGTAATTATGCCACTGCCAATGCTAGTAATTATGACGCTGATATTGCTAGTAATTTTAACACTGATAATGCTAATAACTGAGGCACTGATAATACTAGTACTTATGGCACTGATAATGCTAGTAATTATAACACTGAAACTGTCAGTAATTATGGCATTGATAATGCTAGCAACTAAGACACTAAAAATGCTAGTAATTATGACACTGAGACTGTCAGTAATTATTACACTGATAATGCTAGTATTTATGACGCTGATACTGCTAGTAATTATGACGATTATCATGTTAGTAATTATGACACTGAAACTGTCAATTCTTATGACACTGATAATGCTAGTAATCATGACACTGAAAATGCTAGTAATTATGACACTGACACTCTCAGTAAGTATGGCATTGATAATGCTAGTATTTATGACGCTGATACAGCTAGTAATTATAACGCTGATATTGCTAGTAATTATGACACTGATATTGCTAGTAATTATGACACTGTTATTGCTAGTAATTATGACACTGATATTGCTAGTAATTATGACACTGATAATGCAAGTAATACCAGCAATAATAATAGATGTGGTCAAACTAATGAAAGCTTGTCTTTATATTTGGTAGAGTGTATGTTTGTAATCTTGATGTCAAAGTAGATTTTTAAAAAAAATGATCAGTCATTATAACTACAATGTCTGTAGTGTGGCATTTTAGAGTGACGTCTTGTACTGAGGCATCATGCCGCAGACATGTAGCATCATGTCCCACCCAGACACATTATCCTGACACCAGGCCGGCTATTCCTAATACTAACCTCTTAATGCTGAGCACCAAACGAGGCAGTTGCTTGTACCATTTTTAAATGTATTTAGTATGACCCGGCCGTGATTTAAACTTACGACAATTTCGGTCAATTTGGCGGCTATACGGTTAGAGAAGCTGATTTTTGGGCTGGCAACGATTCCCCAGAGCTCGTAGGAGATGCTGCTGAAATCTGCCACGCGTTTTCTATATGGCTGCATGGATGTCGATACTTGTGACGCTCTGGTCTACGGATTGTTCCATAAATTAGACGAAATAAATAATCTAGACTACATTGACGCCGTTGATATTGTCCGCTGTATCGATAAATCAAAACACTGCTGAAACCAACTGTCCCCGTTTTCAAACTTTCAAACTAAGAACGGTCAGTATCACTAGAAAACAATATGTCCATCTATCTATCTATCTATCTATCTATCTATCTATCTATCTATCTATCTATCTCTCTCTCTCTCTCTCTCTCTCTCTCTCTCTCTCTCTCTCTCTCTCTCTCTCTCTCTCTCTCTCTCTCTCTGTCTATCTGTGTCTCTCTGTCTCTGTCTGTCTGTCTGTCTCTCTCTCTCTCTCTCTCTCTGTATATATATATATATATATATATATATATATATATAGATATATATATATATATATATATATATATATATATATATATATATATATATATATATATATATATATATATATATATATATATATAGTGGAGCCTCGTTAATCCGGACACATTCGTTCCCAGTGAATATGTCCGGAATAACGAATTTTTGCGGACAACTGAAACATGCACATTATGGTTAATTAATAAAATGCAGTCATTTTTATAAGTCGTATTTTACAGATGTTATAACCGCTCCGGTGGCCTAGTGGTTAGAGCGTCCGCCCCGGAAGCAGGAGGTCGTCGGTTCGATCCCCGGTCGAGTCATACCAAAGACTTACAAAAATGGTACTAACAGCTGCCTCGCTTGACGCTCAGCATTAAGAGGTTAGTGTTAGGACTGGTCGGCCTGGTGTCAGGATAATGTGACTGGGTGAGACATCATGCTACATGTCTGCGGCATGATGTCTCAGTGCTAGACATCACTATACACTGCCTCAATGCAGACATCCTAGCGATATGACTGAAAAATTGTTAAAGCTACGTTAAAAATCCTAATCAAACAAACAAACAGATGTTATAGTTGCTAATAATTGACGTCCCTATTTTATTCGGAAATGAAGTAATATACTGTCCACAACTTAAATATGTCAACTGTATTTGTGCAGTCATCAATAAACTTTGATTGTTACATACAATTGGTAAACAACAATGCGGCTTAATGACACTTTTGATTTATTTGACATATGTTATGTCAAAAAGCGCTGACGATTTGATCCCAGTGTATTTATTTAATTATTAACACACCCGTAGGCGACTAGCTGAAAGAGACATTGTTTATACAATTGCTGGTTACAATGTGATCATGCTACTTAGTTATTGATAGTGGTCATATATTCTCAAGGGTTTCAATATTGTGTTTTATGTATTATTCTACTGACTGTATTTTCAGATACGATGTTTCTACTTTTCTATTTTTGGACCGATTATTTCCGGATTATCGAGACAAGTTTTAATGTAATTTTACAGTTTTGTCCCCTGTTTTGATATCCGATTTTTTGATTAACAGAGCAAATTAACGTTTAGGAATTCCGTTCCCGTTGAATTATATCCGGATAGCGAGGTTTCCGGATATACGGAGTCCGGATTAAGAAGGCTCCACTATATATATATATATATATATATATATATATATATATATATATATATATATATATATATATATATATATATATATATATATATATATATGTGTGTGTGTGTGTGTGTGTGAGTGTGTGTGTGTGTGTGTTTGTGTGTGTGTGTGTGTGTGTGTGTGTGTGTGTGTGTGAAGTGCCAAATTTTCGGTGGATCTATTAATGAACCATTAGGTCTGGCCAGATAGCCATTATTAGTTAAATTTACGAGACATCGTGCCAGAGAGAGAGAGAGAGAGAGAGAGAGAGAGACAGAGAGACAGAGAGAGACAGAGAGAGAGATTTGTATAGTAGGATGTGGCCGTTGTACTAATTAACCGTATTTGTTCTGGGCTCAGTGACCTTGTAAAGGTTCATTTTATCACGAAAATGCCAGAATTGAGAGAAAACAGAGATTATGTTACTTAAAACCAAAGCCTGTCATATTGACCATGACGTAAGATACTTTTGGAGGGAAGCGGGAGAAAATACATTTTATTCTGATTGGTCACGGTTAAATAAGGGGTGTGTTTTACACGAGAAATCTTTAGAACATAATATCGGACTAGCTGAATTAGAATTCAGTCTTTAGAAAAGTTCTCTGCAAGAAAGACAGTGTAAAATTATTTTTTTTTTTTGGTAAAGGCTCTGAAATGTTATTTGAGAGAAATACATTCGTACGTTAAGAAGTAGACAAGGGTAAAAACCGTCAAAACCAACGGTTGAGTGACGCAAAAGACACAAGGTATTGTCTCAGTTCCATGCTTATTGTGATGCAATTAATATAATGTCTGCTTCGTTTACAGGTCTGAATGATTTCGTCTGATACACTTGTATACTAGTGTGTTTTGAATTATGAATCAGAAGTATGTGAATGAATTCATTCGATACATTTATTTAGTAATGTGCTTTAGAATTATGAATTGGAATTCTTACCTTAATTCTTAGTTAAGAATGACGTAGGGTTAATTTGTGTCGTAAAAACAATATGTTGAGTAGGGATAGGAAGTGTTACGTTAATTCTTGAATTTATCATATTGTTTGAATAATGATTGTGTTCTAAGAATTTAATGTATTACAATAATTAATGATTTACAAGAATACGCGTGAATTCACCGAATTTTGATGTCATAGATAATTTAGCGACAGTGTATAATTCAACGTCTCGCTATGTAGTACGTTAATGTATTAGGTCAAGGCAAAATGAATTAACACATGGTTAAACTACAGTCATTTGAGGACATGTGTACATGATTACTAGCCGTAAAATTGTTATCACTGATAGAAATGTCTGATTGTTCGAACCAGGAATAACGGACAGTCTCGACTATTATCAGTGTAACGAGAGACTTAGATTGTTTTAATTTTCTTTTTGGAAGGAAGAAAATAGTTTTTGGGAAAAAAAGGGAGTACGGAAAGAAAGGAATTGTGAAGGAGAAATCACCGTGTATACATTGATACAGTGGACCATTCCGTATTCAAGCGGAACACCCACGAGGGAAAAGTATCTCTCGAGACAGTAGCTTCTAGAACAACATTGGATTGAACAGAGAACGTGGTTCGAGGATAACAGGTTATGAAAATCGAACAAAAGCATTGACTTCAATTTTGACACTCGATCCTATGATGATTTTTAACTATCAGTAATAGAACGGCTAATTTGTTGATTCTATTTCAAATCTATTTGTAATTCGGTGAAAGTTTATTTCTAAACCGCGTGTATTCCTAATGAAAGGAAATTTCATTGTGTATGTTTTGATTAAATTGTTTATTTATCTTTACGGGGGTTCGGGGTTGTTTTGTTCAATATACCCGCTCAGGTTACCATATACATTCTCTTACTCGAACAGGGCAATTATACCGTGGGCGATCATCTCTTAGATAACGAGTATCAGAGGGGAGTGGGTTATAGCGTTATTGTTATATGTTGTGCAATACCCTTTGACAAAGTGGGACGTACCACTTACCCTTTGACAGGTGGGGCTTGTACAATATTGTACGAGTAGCGCTTGTGACCTGCTAGAATCTGACTATATATATATATATATATATATATATGTGTGTGTGTGTGTGTGTGTGTTTCGAATACGAAGAGACAATAGCAAAACCTTTAGCTTCCAAGTATATAAATACATATCAATGACCGATGCGTGGATTGCACGACATTGCTGAATCCTAGTTGTGGTTTTAGAAATTACTCCTAGCGTTAATTTGTGAGGCACTTTCTATGACCATGCGTTTCGAAAAGCCTAGAACGGTTGTGTACACTTGAGGACAACTTACAGAACAAAATACATGTAAAGGACACACACATACAGACACACACAAAATAGCTTTATCCATATTGTCTGAGAGAAACACCATTGGTGTAGCAAGCACAATCTCGACATGGTCTTGGAGTACGACCAACCACCCCGGTTTCCAGAACATGGACCACGTGATTGGAGCTATTTAACATATACGTCTGCCAATCTTTCTAGCGTAGAGTAGATATTCGAAAAGTGCATTGTAAGGTGTGTTGTTAGATTTTGCTTTATCGTGTTCGGAGAGGCTGTGCTTGGTACGCAAAAACATATGTTCTCGTGACAAATTCTCACTTAACGAGAAAACAATTGATTAGCAAATATTATTATAGTGCTGAAAACTCGAGCGAAGGGCAAAAAATATGATGGAAACTGCCAAAGATTATCCGTTTTCTTCTTTGTTCTGATGTTAATTTTTGAGAGAAAGCAATTTTGATCAAGGGCATCAGACCAAGTGTTCTTTATTCGCACATCTAAACACATGTCGCCCAAGATTAATATCCAAGAAAAAAGTTCGAAAACTTTAAGAATCGTCTCGTCCAAAGACTTTTCTTCTTTCTTTTCTTTGCGAACGTCTAACTGAATATAACAATCCAATTTTTTTAACAATGGATCCAAAATTCAAAATGTGGCCTCAGAAAGGTTTACGCCCATTTGTCCCATGTATCATGGTCAATAACACCAGTTTCTTCCTACAATATGGCTATAACCCATGACAAGTCCAAACCACCAGTGTCTTCCTACAATATGGCTATAACCCATGACAAGTCCAAACCACCAGTGTCTTCCTACAATATGGCTATAACCCATGACAAGTCCAAACCACCAGTGTCTTCCTACAATATGGCTATAACCCATGACAAGTCCAAACCCTTAAGGTTTGAGTCCACTGTCTTGCCAAAATGTCCGCCCTTGCTGTATAAGTATAGTTCCACTTTACCCTGGCAGTTGAGGAACTATCCACTCTGTACAATTTGCTGGTCCGCTGCTGAAAATATACTTGGCGGTGGAGGACACCCTGGACGTGCAGGTTGAACTATGGGTCCCTAAAATTATATAGGTGTGGTAAATGGCACTTGATGTCTCCCTGACCGTTGTGTAGCGTGACAGCAATTGCACATGGTTTGGAGCCTGCAATCTTTGATCATGGTATATTTTGCAAAGGCTAGGAACATACCAATATTCGCATCCTGGTGAAGTTCTTCATAAACACGATCCTGGATCGTGCGTCCCGGTCGCTTCGCCATAACACTATTTCGGATTTGTTTATATCTTTTGATATAATATGCCTACGACTCTTCTAAACCATTTTGGTTTCCTTAATGTTAGTTGACTTGATATATGACATAACTAACTATTCAAAACTATTTTAAATACTGAGGAAGCAATCCACTGAAGTTTATCTAAATGTTTCGGCTCATTCATTTAACAGGTTGCCATTTTCTAAATATATCGACTGATCCCGTGTTTAATATGTATTATCTCTATAGAGTTGTTTTAGCGTTGGGTGTTCAATACGACTAGCTCCATTTCTACACCAACAGAAAATATTTTATTAAATAATCAGAAAAAGAGGACGAAGAAACACTGAGTTTAAAATAACTTCAATAATTATTTATAATTATCGTTTTTCACTTAAAGAGCTGAAAAGCTTGGCGATTTTAGACTACAACAAGGGATTGTAATGTAGATCATACTATGGTAAGGACGGCCACGTGACCAGTTATGACTGTGTCAGTAATTAAATGGAATGTACAGCATGTTATGGAAATGGCGGCAACTTGACCAGTTATGATTGTGTCACTATTATAATAGAATGTACAATTGATATGTTAAGGACGATCGCTTGACCAGTTACGATTCCTTCAGTACTGGAATGGAATGAACAGCATACTTTGGTCAGAACGATCACTTGACCAATTACGACTGAGTCAGTAATGGAATGAATGTACAGCATTATATGGTAAGGACGACCACTTGTCCAATCACAATTGTGTCAGCAATGGAATAGAATGTACAGCATGATATGGTATGGATGACCACTTGACCAATAACGATTGTGTCAGTAATGGAATGAATGTACAACATTATATGGTAACGACGACCTCTTGACCAATCACGATTGTGTCAGTAATGGAATGAATGTACAGCATGATATGGTAAGGACGGCCATTTGACCAATTACGACTGTGTCAGTAATGGAATGGAATGAACAACGTGATATGGTAATATAAGAATGACCATGTAACCAATTATGATTATGTCAGTAATGGAATGAAATGTACAGCATGATATGGTCAGAACGACCACTTGACCAATTACGATTGTGTCAGTAATGGAATGGAATATACGGCATGATATGGAAATATACGAATGACCACATGACCTTTTCAGATTTTGTCAGTAATGGAATGGAATGTTCAACATGATATTTTAAGGATAAAGTTAATTACATCAAAATATATCTGATTAACAGCATAGCGTGTTTACTGGAAAATGATTATCAATAAACAACCAATAATTAGCATTACATATACAACATGGAGTCAGTAACAGCTGTATAATTAGCATCGCTATGAATAATGTTTACGTCATTATAGAGCATGTATAAATTTCAACATCCCAGTTCAGATGTAGCAGTTAAAGGGACCACTTCATTGCATTTCTTCTTTTTTCACATAAACATTTTATGACGTCCGCAATCGACAGGCACCATTGAACGGTCGAAAATTCTCTAAACACTACAGGTTATTAAAGAGCATAATTTAAGAGTGTGTGTGTGTGTGTGTGTGTGTGTGTGTGCATAACAGTGGGTCCTTAGGTGGTTCATGGAATTTATTACCTATAAAATAAAGAACAACATATCAATTTAGGGAACACAAAGAGCACGTCAATTGGCATATATAAAGAATCTGGGATTTTGTTTTTGCATCTGCTTACGTGTGTCCAAGTTCGTGTGCAGAGATGTAACACAATGAAAATGTCCGTATATTGCTGACTGCACAACGCTGGGACGGATTGCAATTACCACTCACATATGCGAAGCCTGATGTCGTCGCTCCCGTTTGACTAAAATGAAGCAAAAATAATGTATGTAATATAAAAGAGAGCGACAATCAATTTGCTCATATATAGCATGAATTAACGTCCTCATTTTTGTCAAGACCTTGTTTGGATAATATTTTAAGTACGTGGTCACAAGGCAGCTCAATATGTTACCAAAATGAAAACTAAAACTCAAAAGATATTTGATATCAGACAGAATAAGGCGTACCACTACTGCTCGTACATTTTCGAAGTTCAAATACTATTCCATAATATCAAGCTAAACCAGCTGGCCAGTTGGAAACAATCCAAAAACAATTTTCAAATAAGCGCATTTATTTATTTATTTTTCAACTGAAGTGATAAGCGATGTATTAACACTAAGGCACATATGCATACGGCTAAGGTAGGCATGAATTATGTCCTAACTTGGTCGCCATACTTGTAATAACATACTGTGTAATGCATTGAAACGTCAATAATATGCAGACTCTGTAACTTAATTCCTCCACCAATTAGCAACATAACATGGTTCTGATGAGTTCATTCAAATGTGAACGAAATTTACACTGGCCACTTGCAGAAAATGGTACAAATTTGCTGTTGAAGTATAACTATATTTTGAGATGGTTAGTCGTAGAAGAATCGCGATTTTGCCTAACCCATTGAAAAAGCTTGGTAACTAACATCAAAGCTTGTCGTAGAAACCTGTTGACAACTAGCATGTGTGCTTGTCGTATAACCTTTTCGGCAACTAGCATGTGTGCTTGTCAATGAACCCTACTGCCAACTGGCATGTGTGCTTGTCAATGAACCCTACTGCCAACTATCATGTGTGCTTGTCAATGAACCCTACAGCCAACTAGCATGTGTGCTTGTCAATGAACCCTACTGCCAACTAGCATGTGTGCTTGTCAATGAACCCTACTGCCAACTATCATGTGTGCTTGTCAATGAGCCCTACAGCCAACTAGCATGTGTGCTTGTCAATGAACCCTACTGCCAACTATCATGTGTGCTTGTCAATGAACCCTACTGCCAACTAGCATATGTGCTTGTCAATGAACCCTACTGCCAACTAGCATGTGTGCTTGTCAATGAACCCTACAGCCAACTAGCATGTGTGCTTGTCAATGAACCCTACTTGCAACTATCATGTGTGCTTGTCAATGAACCCTACTGCCAACTAGCATATGTGCTTGTCAATGAACCCTACTGCCAACTATCATGTGTGCTTGTCAATGAACCCTACTGCCAACCAGCATATGTGCTTGTCAATGAACCCTACTGCCAACTAGCATGTGTGCTTGTCAATGAACCCTACAGCCAACTAGCATGTGTGCTTGTCAATGAACCCTACTGCCAACTAGCATGTGTGCTTGTCAATGAACCCTACAGCCAACTAGCATGTGTGCTTGTCAATGAACCCTACTGCCAACTAGCATGTGTGCTTGTACTATAAACCTTCTGGCAACTATCATGTGTGCTTGGCAATGAACCCTACAGCCAACTAGCATGTGTGCTTGTCAATGAACCCTACTGCCAACTATCATGTGTGCTTGTCAATGAACCCTACTGCCAACTAGCATATGTGCTTGTCAATGAACCCTACAGCCAACTAGCATGTGTGCTTGTCAATGAACCCTACAGCCAACTAGCATGTGTGCTTGTCAATGAACCCTACTGCCAACTATCATGTGTGCTTGTCAATGAACCCTACTGCCAACTAGCATATGTGCTTGTCAATGAACCCTACTGCCAACTAGCATGTGTGCTTGTCAATGAACCCTACAGCCAACTAGCATGTGTGCTTGTCAATGAACCCTACTGCCAACTATCATATGTGCTTGTCAATGAACCCTACTGCCAACTAGCATATGTGCTTGTCAATGAACCCTACTGCCAACTATCATGTGTGCTTGTCAATGAACCCTACTGCCAACTAGCATATGTGCTTGTCAATGAACCCTACTGCCAACTAGCATGTGTGCTTGTCAATGAACCCTACTGCCAACTAGCATGTGTGCTTGTCAATGAACCCTACTGCCAACTAGCATGTGTGCTTGTCAATGAACCCTACAGCCAACTAGCATGTGTGCTTGTCAATGAACCCTACTGCCAACTAGCATATGTGCTTGTACTATAAACCTTCTGGCAACTATCATGTGTGCTTGTCAATGAACCCTACAGCCAACTAGCATGTGTGCTTGTCAATGAACCCTACTGCCAACTATCATGTGTGCTTGTCAATGAACCCTACTGCCAACTAGCATATGTGCTTGTCAATGAACCCTACAGCCAACTAGCGTGTGTGCTTGTCAATGAACCCTACTGCCAACTAGCATGTGTGCTTGTCAATGAACCCTACTGCCAACTAGCATGTGTGCTTGTCAATGAACCCTACTGCCAACTAGCATGTGTGCTTGTCAATGAACCCTACAGCCAACTAGCATGTGTGCTTGTCAATGAACCCTACTGCCAACTATCATGTGTGCTTGTCAATGAACCCTACTGCCAACTAGCATGTGTGCTTGTCAATGAACCCTACTGCCAACTAGCATGTGTGCTTGTCAATGAACCCTACTGCCAACTAGCATGTGTGCTTGTACTATAAACCTTCTGGCAACTAGCATCTGTGCTTGCTGTAGAAAACGTCTGTCCACTAACAAATATGCTTCTCTTAGAAATATTCTGTCCACTAACATATATTCGTATCATAGAATACTGGTCCTAGAAAACATTTGTCTACTAGCATAAATGTCGGTCGCGACAGGTGTAGCTGTTTGCACGCTCACTGTGGCTTGTCTAACAAATCAGAAACATTAACGTAGGTATTTAGGATTGCATTCAGTAAACATGATACGCTGTAGGAAACAATGTACGCGTGGCTGCAATATGTAAGTATTGAATTATGCGGGCAGTGGTATAGCAACAGGTATTGCTAAATTCATGCCTTGAGAAGCAAAAACGGAATGCTTGAACTGCAGACTCTTTGTTGCTGCACAGACCGCGTTTGTCACACTAAAGAGGCATAAAGAAGGAACGGAAACGTAAACAAATATTGAAACCCTGGAGAAGTAAGAATTTACCAAAGTTCCTTGCAATCTGCTGGCGCATAATTAGAGGCGTTATTTTACCCATGATCAGATTAGTTAGAGATGAACGTATGGTTTGGAATTGGATACGGTCCATTGCACGAACGACTGAGTTTCTCTGAAAGGAGCAGATCGCCGAATACAATGAAACGTTGGAAGCAATACTGGGCGCCAGGAAAAGAAAACAAAATGAAGTCATGTTCTGCAGTGTCAAGTCAACCCCGAGGCAAATCTAATAGACCCACACAACTAGGCCAAAACTAGAGTTGTCACCACCACTAGAGGCTGTCCCCATGTTTAGCCGCTATCCACGCCGACACCAGTAAAGAGAAGGGGTGTCCACAGACAATCTGTAAAAAGAACCCCCCAAAAAATGTAACTACGCGTCTTGGTTCCCTAGAGTAATACTCGCAAGGCATACGCAACCGTCTTTGCCAAAGACAACAGCCTTAATGTGCAAGGCGCCTTTGGCAGATATATTGGCAACCATGGAGGCGTAAAGTTTAGCCTCGTATTGATGGTCCAATTCGAGAAAGCCTGCTACGTCATCAGAAAGGCGTCCGGGTCACAGCCTACTTTCGTAGTCCCAACACTATGTTACTCAACGAGGTATAACTTGCGATCATCCAAATCAAGGCCATGATCCAGGCACATTGAAAATTACATATTTGAGGGCTTCGGCTGCCACTACTTGAGGTATATGGAACTAGAACTCCTAATTTCGCAATACTGACTGATCCATGGTCAAGTTTATATGTATGCATCTAAGTGTATTCCAACTATCATCAAAGTGAAAATATAAGGACAATCTAAATTTTAATTGGGACAGGTACTCTGAGGACGGGAAAAATAATGATCGGTCAGACAATCGCCAACAACATCAAGGCTAGATAATGTTCTATGTGATCAACTTCCTGTTCAAGTTTTCCAGGTTGAATTTAATTTAGCCCGAAACGAAGCAGTGGTCGAGGTTTATAATTAGGTGCAAGTCAGCATTGTGCCGGTCACTGTGGTCTTGGTTCTCACGAATACACGAGCATGCGGATTCTATGCTGTCAAAAGGGACTCACCGGGCTTAAGATAGTCTAGACAAATGTCGAGCCAACTTCCCGAAAATAAGTAGTTGCTGCGTCGCATTTGTGTATACCCAAGATACGTGTCTCAGCGCAGATGAAACAGATTTCAGAGGCAAACATTAATGTCTCAACTACTCTTCTTTTCAGCACAGTTCCCCGCTTTTTTCCCCACATACTTTAGCCTGTTGGCCCTGTAGAAAGCACAGACTGCACTGAGCGTATACATGTCGCTGACGATGAGCATCATGCGACCAGTGACCGATTCATTATTTTTATTTTGTAGCGAAGCTAGAGTGTTGGCAATTTAAATGGTTCTCTGGGGTGTTTAAAATTAACATTTGACGTCAGTAACTTCTCTGCCACGACGTGGGCTTAAAACAATCTACCAGGCTCTTAGCGGTATCTACGCAAAGGCTGACGTGTGTACCTGGCTAAGCTGTACACCCACATGGCCATACGCGACAATGCCATCATAATTCGCCTCATTTGTGTAAAACAGAAGTTAAAATGCCTACAGTTTGCACGCCACATGGTGCATCTCTTATACAGGAGTACATAAATTAGAGTCCTACAGCGTTAACTATCTTGCCCCTATCTTGTTACCATTCTCATTTTATGCCACTTGCGAAGATGACAGACGCAGAAATTACGATACGCCAATGGCTGCGCAATTTACTTCTTGTCAAGAAGAACTCACAACAGCTTATGTGACGATTTGATTTAAATAAACGTGCCTGTTATCTAACCTGGCCAGCACGCCACGACTGCAGCGGCAACGATCGAGTACATATGCGCGAAGCAGGAGTTGGAGGAGAAACGAATGTGGCATGGGAACTTATGTTTCTAGGCATAGCCGCTCTTATTAAATTCGTCGAACTCCTGCCCATATACTCGTAAAATTGGACAAACATCAGCTTGCCGACCAGGTACTTAACATCGCCAAAGATCAAGCACCGGCAACTAACAAACCACCGAGCAAGCCTCACATGGAACAAGAACTGTTGATGTTAGTGAAGGTGTGGTAGCGCAGTGTATTGCCTCTGAGAAGTGGAACAGCGTGTACGATGACGGATGCGAAAGGCAATCGGGATGGCACTTCGATGAAATACTGGTGGACGATAAAGTCAGAATTATGACCCGCGCCTTCTGCTCGCTTCTCAGATTAACGGAATACTGTTAGAACGTTGGCACATGCCTTAAAATCAGCTAGAAGGATTTCGAGGATATCCGCATGAGCTATTTTTCCAAACTGCGACAACTCGAGATGGTCAAGCAGTCTGTTTTGAAAATTTACTTATATATCCACGTCTGGCTATTTGGGGTCTAGAACTATGAGCCAGTCGCCGTTGCTCTCACGGACAGAACACTGGTGCTCGATGAAACGGGGATATAAAATTGGTTGACGTTCCCCCTGAGAAAAAAATAACACCTTTTAAAACCAAATTACCATACACAAATAGCGAGGATATCCGAAAAAGATCGTCTAATCCTCACCCAAATAAACTGGGAAACACTAGTTGCAGCCTGAGGATAATCGCGCTTTTGCTTCAACAAAAAAGATTCCTCAGGGGTGGATTGGACACGACAGCGCGTAATTTGGTTATTTGTTATCCATCGCCGCTTCAAATGCCTTCGTTTCTCGAAATACCAAGCTCACGTTAACCAGAGTTCGCAAGACCGATTTCTTTTCGGCGAAAGATGAGCTGTGCTATATCACAAACATCGGTTCAACCCCAAAACCAAAACAGTGGTGTGTCAAAGCACAATCTCGACCTTGTCTACGAGTACGGTTTCCAGAACAAGCTTGAATGCTTGCACTAGAAAAGGTGATTAACCCAAGATTTCACAACGGATAAGCCCCAAAGAGCACGAAAAAATTCGTTTTGCAAATAAGCAAGTTAACAGAATTTTACGAATAATTATGTTACATTAAAATCAAATCAAATATTTAATGACCATGTAAAGCAATAATAATAATAAATGTAAGAAGACGAAATGCTTACAACTATTTTGTTACACTCTTAACATATATGTTTGCCAAGCTACCTAGTGTAGAGATAATTATCGAAAATTCATGGTAAATGGTATGATAGCAAAGGGGCTTTCTTAGGTACGATGGTGCAAGATATTCAGGTGTATTGTTAGATTTATGCTTAATCGTCTTCGGGGATGCGGTGCTTGGTATCCACACAATTCCCACTGTGAGAAGACTATTGTTTCGCGAATATTATTATAGTGTTTAACAGTCGAGAGAAAGGCATCACATTTAATAAAAACTGCCGAAAAGTATCCGCTTTATTTTTTTGTTCTGATGTTAATTTTTTTAAGAAGGCAATTTTGATCTAGAGCAATAGCGAAAGTGTTCTTTGTTCGTACAATGTCCAATAAGAAATTTCGAAAACTTTAAGAATCGTCTCGGTCAGAGACCTTTATTTTTTCTAATCTTTGCGAACGTCTAACTGAATATAACAATCCCTATTTTTTTTATACAATAGATCCAGAATTCAAAATGTGGCATCAGAAAGGTCTTTAGCCATTTGTCCCATGTATCATGATCAATAACACCAGTGTCTTCCTACAACCCATGACAAGTCCAAACCCTTAAGGTCTGAAACCACATGTTTGCCAAAATGTCCGCTCTTGCTCAATAATTAGAGGACTTAAAACGGATGAGCTACTACTATGTATACACAATTTGCCGGTCGGCTTGTCTGCCGATGAAAAGGATCTTGGCGGTGGAGGTCACCCTGCGCGTGGAAGACTAACTATAGCGGGGTCTCTAAAAATGTAAAGATGCGATAAATGGCAATTGATATCTCCCTTACCATTATGGAAATATAGAGAGTAGCGTCACAGGAATTGTGCATGGCTTGGGACCTGTTGCCATTGATCATGTCATATTTTGAAACGGCCAAAACACATACCACAATCTGATCCTAGTGAAGGCCAAATTAAACACGATCCTGGATCGCGTGTAAAATGCTACATGATAATGCTATATCGTAGGAAAAGTTCAGACTCTTCATCAAGAAGTGCAAGAAGCTCTAGGAGGTCAAGAATAATATCTGGGTTAAAATGCAAACGACACACACCACCGGGAGGGTTGGTCAAGGCAGAAAAGGAGCTACGAATCACGCAAGTGTAGGACCCATCCTTTGATCCTAGGAATATTGGTTACGGCACGTTATTCTTGCTGCCTTTTGCGATGCTTCGCTTGAGCCCACCTACCACCACCAAAGCGGCGTGTCTTCTGAAAGTTTCGGCTTGTCACCCAGTGTACATCTTCCATACAAGGATGGTATGCAGCCTGGTCGTGGCCATATATTTCGTAGGAAGACTGTGTCTGTCAAAGCGGCGTAACACTGGTGTGTGTTCTGTGCCTTTGAGCTTCCAAGTTGCACTCCACTAGTCGTAGAAAGTATTAGGCGGCTAGTGCGGCAAGTAAGCCAGCAGCTAATTGCTAGGATTTATACATGTACACTTGGTTGATAATTATCATGAGGTATGGGAGCTTGCACGATATATTGTAGAAGAACGAGAACATCTTGGAAGACTTTGATGACCCACAATTCACCAACCAGACCCTCCTCAACGAGATCAACATTAGAACACAGGAATGGTGGGTAGCAACCCATCTTTACCTGACCATTTGGAGTTGCACAATCGCGAAACCTTCTATAAACAAACTTTTTGATATGCTATCGACGCCAGAACACGAATTTATGATATACATTGATCTCTGAACCCCAATTGACATAAATGAATATTTTAATTCTGCGCTTCTGTTATAAACGTGACAAACTTCCGTAACTTATGATTCTTTACCAGAGATTTCTGGTTAGCACATTTATATGTGATGCTGTATCTTTGATTTCTTTTATTGGCAAACGTTATTCTTTTGAACAATGTTACAAATACATTCATGAAATTTAGATTATATGTAACGTTATATCTGCTTCGATTAATACTATCACAACAGGAACAAATACATTTGTATATCATTACAGTGTGTAAACGAATAATATCTTCCGTTTGACGAGAAAGTCTTCAAGACTGAACACAGCCCTGACCCCAACCCTACCCCTACTCTCCATCCCCATGTACCCTCTGGATTTCCCATTCACTATAAAAGCCACGGAAAAGTGCACAGGCAATGCCTAAACATAATGTTAGCTCTTTTCAAAACATCATTTATCTTACGGGGATCACACAAAAAACTTATCAAACTTGTACGATCAATATTATAGACAAGTTACTTTGTGTGATGTTTTTGGAGGCCCATTATTTGGTGAGAAACAGGAAATCCTCGAGTACGCCACATATTCTTCATGGATTATCACGTACTTTTCAATATTTCTGCCAGAAGTAGAACCAAGAACTGCAGTGATGTATAATGAAAGGCGGGATGTGAACATATTTTATGTTTCGTATTTTTGTATTTATTGAATATATCAGATATCCTATCATTTTGTAGTTACTGCAATCCTACTATGAAATCTTAATTTATAAAATTCCAATCACTTTGTTTAATGATAGATGATATGACCTACGATAATGATCATAGACTCAAAAACAATATTTCTAAATTTATAATCTGACATGATGACTTCCCTAGTCAGTATTCCGATATGTTAACCTAATCCTTAGGTAGATATAGGACATAAAAATTGAAATACCAGTTTTTGCAAGTAAATCAAGCTAATTTTCAATGTAGGTGCATCCAAGAATGATAAAAATTTAGTCTCAACTGTCTCTGTGATGCAGGGTGGAGTACCTTTGTGACATGAAAGGAGTGGGGGGTGGGGGATGGACAATTCTCAAAATGCAATTTTGTCAATTTTTAGAAAAACATGGTCCTACTTAATTTCATGAAAAGGAACCGAGTCTAAAACTCTGGATTGTGCCAGAAAACATGTGTATAGCTTCAGTTTCAATTAGGACAAACAATGAAAGCTATACCAAATTACACGTGTCGTCAGCCTGCTGAGGAATGTGTGTACTCATTATTTTGAATAGAGCTTTCTAGGACTAAATTCATACAGATATAATCTTGCCATGATACCGTTCATTTAAACACGTTTGATACATAATTTGAAGAAAAGACATAAACGCTATTTTTGCTTATCTGAATGAAAATCAATATATATAGTTATATATGAAATAACTTGTAGAAGTTATTAAATCGAGTTTTGTACACTAACGCCGTTGACCGACAATGGGTCAATGCGCTAAATATTTGAGGAATAATTTGGCCTACGCACGGGTCATTGCAGATATGGCTGAAACGACCAGGTATCACGGTACCAATTTTTTTTTAAAGACCTCAATGCTAATGTTTTGTGAAATAAATATACTTTCTATCCTACATCAGCATGCATGTCACACACTGTCATAGAGAACAATGTTAGATTGTCAATTTGGCAATGATAGAACCAGGTACTCCATTGCATTTAAGAGAGATAACTCTGCTGGAACTAGACAGGGGTATGAGTTATCTAGTCACAACATACCTATTTTCAGTCATGTGTATCACATTTTCAAAAAATCATAAAAAATACAAAATATGATCTATATAGGAATTAACATAAATTCACATGTTGCCAAGAGGCTAAACTTTTTTTAAAGCCTAACAGAAAGTACAACTCTTACATAATCCACCAATCATAGCTTGTGTTGTTGTTTATTTCTGAATGCAATGGACCCTATACTTTAAGCTCCACCCATCTGGACTTGCGAAATTGGTACCGTTATATCACCAGATAGGACTCCTGAATTGAGACTTCGTACGGTAAATAGAGGTTACTAAGAAATATGAAATATACATGGATATATTCCAAATTGTTCAAAGCTTAAGACCTATTGTGTTAATTAGTATTACTGTACCTCCTCTTAATGTATGAAAATACAACTTTAAAAATTTTCACCGCTTCGCAAAAATACATAATTTTTCTTCCATGGACCGCTTAATACCATAAACAAGTATCAGGATATGTATTCTGTTGGGTTCCAATGATTTTACATTCAAACGATCTAGATTTATCTCAAAATATGCCGTAACAGCAGACCACTGTTTTTGAACCAAAGCGGCATCAGAAAACGGGAAGCCAGAAACGGTTATTTCCCCTGTCAGTCCTATACTAAGCTGTAGATGACTTTATGCATGCAAGGAGTAATAAACAAAATTATCTTATAATAATATTAGAAAACAAACAGATTTGCAAAAAGATGTAATAGGCGTTCACTATGGAAGTGGGAATTTTGATTATAGCTTTGCTTCCATATCCCTTTCCAATTATAGCATGACACATAATAGTTACATTCAGACAAAGCACGTACCCTGTATGAAGATGGACATGGTCATAGGCTAAATCGTTTTTCGTTCCATTGCATATGGAATTTAAGTTGACCGTTAGGACTGTTGATGAGACGTACCAGGCCTGAAAGCACGTAATAAAAACAGTTTTATACCTAATCATTTTAATTTAAGGAAAGAAAATCGTATTGCATCTGGGGTTTTTTTACGTATTGCAAAATTGTATTTGTGTTTCATTGATTAGTACTGTTTGTCAATTCAGTTGTAAATTGATAAACTTGAAGTGTACAGAATACCGACATATTCAATATACGCTGTTAATTACCATTTTGCAGCATGGCCTGCCCGGAAAAACATTATAAGAAAAATCCCATTACTTTGGACTTTTCGTTTCATGACATTTTGCACAAACTATTTGTAATTTGACGGCAATTTATTGTACTAGTGTAAGCTATGGATTTTAATTGTAACACAAATAAAATATAAGTATCAAAACGTCTCTTATAGAATGCCATTAATGGGTTAACATTCAAAGGTGGTTTATCTGTCCATAAGGAGACATAAACGGGGTTACACGCGTTTTAATTACCTACCTAACAGGAACAGTACCAAGCAGCAATTTTCTTGGAGTGATAATTCAGCATTAAAAAAAATATCGGCCGTTATGTAAAAGTTAGTTTGACGCTTGTTTGAGCTTAACAGACAATAGACTAATGAGAGTGTTTTATGAATAACAGACCAAAATGTTTAGGAGGCTTGTCACAAACTATCATATATACTGGCTAAGAAGTCTTTGTCATGTACAAATTGCACAGACACAGATCTGCCGTCTAATAATACGCTGACAGATCAGGGTCAATGTACTTTCTTAACACTAATCAGAATAACAAACCGTAGATCAGTTTTATGTTATTGGTTGGTGGAATTAGCAGTTGCATTAAGCTTTTACGCTGGTATATACGACTTTTTTTTAATAATCACGACTTCCTTGTTTATTGCCGTTTACAATAATATGTATCGTATTAGCAAAATTTAAAAACAAAGATAAAATGCAAATCCAACTACTCGGGCTCAGTCACCCAAAATATTCATTTTGCCTTTCTTGAAATGTTTTTATTTATATATTTGTAGATACAAATCTAAAGAGCAAAGTGCAACTTGCTTCTCATTCATTCCATATAGTGGTATGTTAGACTTAAACTTCAGGTCAATATGTTTATATTTCTATTTGATTCAAATTTTGATTTTAATAAATGACCGCAACCGCACACAAGTGTGACATGTGTCTGTTGACGTGATATTTTTGATACAAAGTATCAATAGTATTCATGCCGCGTGTAAATTAGTGGCGTGACAGGCGGTTACAATGTAACCAATTGATAATGGCAGACGTTGACAATGTGACCCACTGATAATGGCAATCCTGTCGATAATATCTACTGTTTTAAGAGTTGACCCAGCGCCGGTGCAAGGCATTTTGGCGCCCTAGGCGAGATCAGATATCTGGCGCCCCCTTCCACTCACGCCCTCGCCCACCCGCCCATCATGAAATAAATCCTTAACCCTTCGTCCTCGGCGATTGCCTAAATCGCCTGGCCCTAACGGAAGCGCCGGCTCAGAGTCGACCCTAACCCAAATAGCAATCTTGGTGTACCTAACAATGGTTTCATAAGATCGTATTTCAGCGATGTCATCGTCTAAACCAGTGGTGGGCAACTTCTCTAGTCGGCGGGCCGGATATGGGAAAATGAAGTCTTTGGCGGGCCGGATTACTAAATCAATACCTTAATCGCTTTTATCCACCTATGGCTTTGCAAGGAATGAATCGTATTTAATGTAAACTTTAAAGAATAGAGACCAAAAACAATATTTATTGAATTTAACGTAATGTACTTCAATAACTGCTGAAGTCAATGAGACATCTGTGGTCGATCAAAGTTGTCAACAAGTTGTTTGAACTCTGGCTGCATGTTGGACGTATTAATTCTCAGTAAAGACTGCACGTGCACATCAGTTAGATTTGAACGCAGCTTTGTCTTGTTAATGTTCATGGTCGAAAATGTTTGTTCGCAAATGTATGTAGACCCGAACAGAACAAGTAGTTTCATAGCCATCTTTCTCAGGTTGGCAAACTTGGACTCATTCGGCGCCTTTTCAAAGTCAGTTGTAAACGGTCATGACGAGATGTCAAACTCAGCGGCAAGTTTCTGGAAGTCTGCAAAACGACGAGCAAATTCATTGTCTAGTGCAGATATCATATTGGTGTACTTCTCAGTTGACATCATCTGAGGTGCCATAGTTTCGAGTGTTGGAAAGTGTGTTGTGATATTCTGACTGAGCTGAGCTGGCGAGAAAACAGTTTAAGCTTCACCCTGAATGCCTTTACTGTTGAGTACATTTTGTGAGCAAAAGTGCCTTTCCCTTGAAGTTTGGTGTTAAGTTCATTCATATGTTCAAAGAGATCAACTGCAAACGCCAGATCTGACAACCATTCTAATTTTCTGAGTTGAGGATATTCTGTATCTTTCCCTTTCATCTCCAAAAACAGTAATATTTCTGTTTTCAAGTCCCAAACACGTCTCAGGACTTTCCCCAAACTCAACCAGCGTACAGCGGTATGATACAGAACATCACTGTGATCAGAGTCGCAATCTTCCAGAAGTGTGATAAACTGTCTGTGATTTAGACCTCTCGCCCTGATTAAATTAACAATCTTCACAAACTGGATCCACAACATGTTTCATGTCAAGCACACTTGTACACAGCACTTCCTGGTGTATTATGCAATGTAGAAATATCAATTCCCTGGTGCAATCGACCTCTGCAACACGGTCACCTAGTCTCTTCCGTAGACCAACTTTCTTTCCTGTCAAAGATGGAGAACCATCCGTAGTAACACTGACCATTTTCTGCCATGGTAATTCCATTGTATGCAAGGCATTTTCCAATAATTTGAAAATATCTTCCCCGGTAGTAGTGTCTTTCATTGATTCCATTGACAGCAATTCTTCTGTGATTTCAAAGTTTTCTGAAATGCCTCGTACAAAGATAAGCAACTGTGCAGTGTCATCGAAGTCAGTGCTTTCATCCAATGCCAGGGAAAACATCTGAACTGAAGGTACACGCCCTTTCAGTTGTGATGTCAGGTCTTCACCAATTGCTTCAATGCGGCGAGCCACAGTTCTTCTCGACAAACTGACTTCTTCAAACTTCTGTCTGTGTTCTGGACAGACTTGATCAGCTACATCGAGCATGCACTTTTTGACAAATTCACCATCACAGAACGATTTGCTGTGCTTAGCAATGTTGTATGCGACTACAAAGCTGGCATGAGTAGCAGCTTTCTGGGCTACTTTGGCTCTTCCGAATACATTTTGCTGCTTTACAAGTTTTCTGTGCAGTTCTGTTGCTCTTGTTTGCCGTTCTGCTGCTGATAAATTACTGCCATAGCCTGCATGTTTCGTCGCATAATGGCGGCCAATGTTGTACTCTTTAAACACAGCAACACTTTCACTGCACAGCAAACATACTGCTTTTTTGCCGACTTCTGTGAAAAAGTACTTAGGTATCCAATCTTTGTTGAATGCGTGACACTCGCTGTCAACTTTACGTTTCTTGGCAAAATTCATGATAAAAATTTAATTGTAAATTCTAAATTTAATCGAAAACAACCAAAGAATAACTAACAGTCACTGTTACTGCGACGCAGTAAGAAAGTAGTAGGAGATTGAGGCCGGATGTGACCGCGGGCCAGTCAAAATCCCGTCGCGGGCCGGGTACGGCACGCGGGCCGTATGTTGCCCGTTCTTGGTCTAAACCCTGTCAAAGGTATTGGATGTACGCACCATGTATTGAAATTATATTAGAGTAAAGATACTCGTAGACCTTCATCCTTTATCTTCTGTTTAACTCAAATACACCGGAACGGCAACTGGCCACCTTTACTGGCAAAATAGTTCTACCTTATATATATATATATATATATATATATAGAGAGAGAGAGAGAGAGAGAGAGAGAGAGAGAGAGAGAGAGAGAGAGAGAGAGAGAGAGAGAGAGAGAGAGAGAGAGAGAGAGAGAGAGAGAGAGAATATTTGCATTTAAAGAGTGAATAACGGGTATATTTCTATAAAATACCAATATTATTTTAATTAGAAAATCAAGTAATGCACTGCTTAGCACAGTATGCTTTCAATGAAAAATGTGCTAAGCATTGATACAGCGTACATACTATACATGTTTTGTTTATATCGCATACAAATACATGTACACATATTTGCACTTTAAATCGAGTTACAGTATGCTTCTGGCAACTGTATGTTGACTGAGTGAATGAACTCCTCCCATCCCTGCTAGTGTCCGAAACAAAACACAGTTGTACGATTTTTCTTCTTGTTCACAAGCACATATGTAAATCGATCAGTAATTTTTTTCCTTTTTCAGTTTCTACTTTTATTCAAATTTTGTAAATAAACATACGACACATTCATGATTTAAACATGAAAAATGTTTTTTTTTATATGAACAAAGTAGTCCATTGCAAACACTCTTAGCTTCTTATACACTGAACCTGTACTACATAATTCATTAACGTATTCGAGTATGGAAATTAGAGTGAAACAGAAAATAAGTGAAATAACGAACCGACAAGAGGTAATTAAAATATTGAAATATATTGACAGTGCATGTAAGTCGATACTCTTCTTTAATTAGCATGTCTAAAGACTATAAAGACAAATTTAACATAATAGGCTTAGTGTCACTAGCAATTGCAACTATGTAACATTGATATTATGAACACTATAAATAGATCGCAAGGAAAACCACTACTTACCACTTTCCAACTGTTAGAACAAAGTCATTGGCACTTGATATTCAAAAAGAACAATAAAAACTTTATACAAAGTGTGGACAGCTTAAGAATATCAATGGAATTCATGGCGCTATCTATGATGACAATGGAAACGTGGAGGACAGACTACAGATTCTCAGGATACTTCAACAGCCCTTCTCATGGCTATTTAATGTTTTATGTTATAACTCTAGTTCTTTAAATATTCTGTTATAATAATAGTTCTAATTTTGGTTATTCCTTATTATTGTTCTTGTTCCGTTTTCGTTTTTTTCAAATCTTATTCATTGTTCTTGTTTGTTTTATTCTTGTTACTTATTCTTAATAATTAATTGCTTTATACTTATGTATTTAATATAATTGTTAAATGTTATTGTTGTACTTGTCTTGTAATGTTACTTTTCCTCCCCTCTGTGATTCTTGGGAATAGGGGAAGACTAGTGAAACAGTAGGGACACAGGCCTTTTCTATTTAGAGATCGCCTGGATTGGTGTACGCACATGTATACAGTCAGGTGTACCTCTGTGTCTAATCCTATCAGTCTCTCTGGGAAGCTGGTGTTGACTCATTTCCCTTCTCTCTCTAAAATCTATATGTCCTTGTCTTGTTAAATGTTTATTTTCTATAGTGAATTCTCAACTCGATTGGTATCAGAGAATTCCATTTGGCTGACCAAACACTAATCTCCAATATGGCTTTTTTGGACCACACCCAATCAAAATTTAAAACTTAAATAACCTACCAAGATCAAACTTACATAGTCACTTTGACACATTCGTGTAGGTATTTTGTTTTTTCTTAGGGTAAAAATTCTTCAAAGGAACTTTTACCGATAGGATGGTGGCGATTATATAGTATACTAAATACTTACGTTAGGGAATAGCGATAAGTGATAGGAAATTCGTAACTCATATAGCTTGACGCAATTACACAGGTGGCTTACACATAATTGGTATAGGGCCTCCACTAGAAAAACTGGATTAAATTGAAATCAATCGACAGGGATTGCAACCTCATAGACACATACGCATACATTGCAAACACCCACTATGACCTCATTAGAATATATAAGGTAGTCTTAACCCAGGACTATCAGACCCCCGCAACACAATGTTGCAATAGTAGAGAGAAATAGTAAGAACATCAAAATAATACACAACACAACAATATAGCATATACATCTTTACATGTCTTATGGGGTTGCAAATATTTAAATAAGGGTGTGGGACTTTGGCTCTCCTCGGGTTTCTTTGTTTCTGGGTCCGGATGTGCGTTCGCTGCCTCTGCGTGTGGGACGATGGTTGCAGTACCTTGGAGCCCTGACTTGGACCTTTCCGCCTTTTCCGCCTCCGGACATGTACATTACTAGCGAAGCGGGACAACTTTTTCCTTCGCTACCATTGCTCTGATTGGTATCTAGAATAGGGTGGGTGTGTGTAGTGCCATTCCTACCCACCTGAAAGGCTATCATTTCCCTTGATAGTTACTTTTTAGTAATTCAGGGGAACGCCTATCAATGACTAAAATATGGTGCAATTAAGCACTTGAATCCTAAGGGGAGGGAGTGCTCTTCCCCTCCCTGAAGGAACTAAATGGACACCGATATGGTGTCTATAAAAGCTGCACATATGTCTCTAGTAGACGGTTGCAGCTATAAAATACCCAAGTCAGTCAGACATTAAGATACATTCCAGGTATCATTCAGGCATTGACTGTGGACCGAGTGGGACGGCTTCTCTGGAGCAGGCGACCTGGTGACGTCACCATGGGAGTGCTGTAATAGCATGATGATATCCCGGCTGCGAAGCTAAGGACGTATATTGTGATGTTGCCCCGTCGCTTCTCCAGAAAGAAAACTCAACTTGTATAATGGTGGCGATTACAGGTGGCTCGAAATGGAAATCTCGTAACTCCCGAACTAGATTTGTGGCAGGGATGGACATGGAGGGAAACTTGGAAAGTGGCGGCTACCACAGTGGACTCGACATAGAAGTTTCGTAACTCCCGAACTAGCTTTGCGGCAGAAACGGAAATGGAGAAGAAACAGTGGTAGCTACTTACACCAATTACGACTTGAAGGAAGATATGGCTGCCATATTTGTAGTGGATTAACAAACATGGCTGCCACCACCGGACCACGAGGAGCCTCACAATGAAAAGAATTTCATTGCCATAGTCAATTTGCCTGAATAATAGGGGACTCAATTGGTATCGAGTAACCCTTTTTGACTAACTATTCCGTGGCCCAAAAAATCTAATATGACCTCATTGGTACCGCCTCCAGCAAACTTACAACTCAAATTTACCTACCATTCACTACACTATTATATGTCGCTTGACATTTTAATTTTATAAATTTGTTAGGGACTTATTATATGTACGCTTATGTACTAGTTAATTCGGACAGTAGGAATGTAAATAACAATTCTTCAACTCTAATATTAGATTAATTGCACAGGTGGCTGACACAATATTGGATGTTAAGCTGTCCATTAGTTAACTGGACTGAATTTGAAATAAGTGTGACCCTTTCGCTTCAGGTGTGGACTGCGTTCATGGCCTTGCTGTCTCTCTCTTGGTGTGCTCTTGTGTGTGCTGCTGTGTCGCTGGACTCCTGGACCTGGGCCCTTGCCGCCTTTTTCGTTTCCGACTCAACTAAATTACTAGCGAAATGAGAAAACGTTTTCCCTCGCTACCAGCACTGCTGCTTCTGATTGGTTGATATCGATTGGGGTGTGTGTGTGTAGGTACCATTCCTACCCACCCCATAGGCTTCCATTTCTTCTGATAGTTACTTTTTAGTAATTCAGGGGAACGCCTAATACTAATTGATAGTGCAATTAAGCACTTCTAACCTGAGGGGAGGGAGTAGCGACCCCTCCCCAAAGGCTTAAATGGATACCGATATGGTATCTATAAAAGTTGCACATATGTCCCTAGTGGACGGCTGCAACTATAAAACACCCATTTCAGTCAGACATTAAGATACCGCATTACCGCTACGACGAACCAGAGTACAGTACTCTATTTTACTTTGTACATGTTCAGTTTTTGTGTTTTCCTCCAGCGCATTATGTTTTACTCTCCCTCATGATTTGTACTTATTTTGTCACTTACACACAAGAGGGGAATTGAAAAAAAGAAAGGATTCCGATAAATTGTGTACCATTAATATCGTTTAGAAAACAGGCACTATTAATACTTGATATCGTTATTTTCATATGACATTTGTGATTACTGAATAAATTCATCATTGATCCATAGGACTGCGGTTGAAAGAATGTTTATATATTCGTATTATTGCGCCATGGGCGGATCACATTTATGATATACAAATAGTATTGGTATATCAATTTTCGTTATACCATCACTTTAAATGCTATGTTATTTTTATATATTGCGAGAGAAAGAGACAGAGAAAGTAGTTTAGCTAGACTTCATTGCTGATTCAACTTACAGGATTGGTCTGGTAGAATACGATATTCTTAATGAGTATGGTGACGTTGTAACCCAGCTGTTCATGTTTGCTATATTCAGCTTGTACCTTGTTAAAATTGGAAAGAAAAAAAGAGAATAAACATTCGATATCAGAGGCGTGGCATAATGAATTAAATGTAAAATGATTGCAAGATCCCTTGTCGAAATCCAAGGCCGTATCTTGTCATTTCAACTTATGAAATGTCAGTGTGATACATGGTGAATTCATTTCAATTAAGATGTTAAATTTCATATAACTTTCAGATCATCCTTTGTTAAAACAGTAACAAAGAAACAATACATAACTATATATATATATATATATATATATATATATATATATATATATATATATATATATATATATATATATATATATATATATATATATATTATACATATGTGTGTGTGTGTTTGTGTGTGTGTTTGATTTTTTTAAAATTTAAATATAAATTGAATTGTTTGTTGTTTAATTTTTGCTACTATTCAAGCCAATGCTAATGTAACGTAGTCTTGTTTACTTGATTTTGGCAGGTTTTTTCTCAGAAATATCCGTCTGATCTGACTCTTTTCATAAACACCTAGTAATAGAAACATTGTGTTTATTTCTGACTTAGTTCCCGGCCTTGATTCATAAATCAGTGAAACAACTTTCTACTATTAGTTTATTCTCGGCGTGACATGTGTTACGTCCATTTGATTTAAATTATTTATTTTTAATTGCCAGGTCAAATTTGTCATTTTTGGGGGTTTTTAAAATTCATTAATTGGGAGATTATTCCAGAAAAATCTCTATGACCATACTTTATCTGTAAACATGTTTTGACCTTGGCTTGTTGACCTAATTTCTGACCCTGCTTCAGAAAGTGTCAACAAGCTTCTAAAACGATTGGTTAAAATCCAAAGACATCTTTCTGGATCATTCTATTAGTATGTGACTTAGTAAAGGTAGCCTCTTTCTATGACCTTCTGTGGACTTCCATGGAGTCACGTGATCACTTGTTTACGTAAAAAGTGGGTATTTAAATTATTGTTTGGGATAGAACAATTCAGTAGATGTTGGGCTTTTATGATGTTAAGTTGTGTTTTCTGTTTGAGTTATAATTTTAATTACCTTGTTCTGGAAATTGTGTCATTTCGTTGTTACAAGAGGAATTATTCAATTTATTTGGAAAAAGGACATGTGTTCATGATTCTCATTTGGATTATATTAAAAACAAGAACAGCATCACGTGACATGGTCAGATATTTTGGATTACATCGCCAAGATTCGAACCTGAAACTATTAGAACATTTATTTATCAGGACTCTTGCAATTCCATTAGTGGATTATTTTTGTGAATTCTATATTGGATTAATGTTGGATTTGATTCTCTAAAACCGTAAGTTTATTTATTTTATGAAAATAATTGTACTTAATAAATGTTAAAGTTTTACAAGCTTGTTAGTTTTCACTCTTTCTGTGTTGCTGCTTATTCGAGCCTAAGTACGTAACACATGAAAGTCTTTTTTACTAAGTTCATAAGGGAGTACGTGACTTTAGATAAGTAAAAGACCTCTATGTCGCAATTCTAGGATTTTCTAACTTGAGTTGGGCTAAAACCACTTCGACGTCGTGTTTCTTCTATTGTTACCATTGTTTTTACATACATACATACATACATACATACATACATACATACATACATGCATGCATGCATGCATGCATGCATGCATGTAGACAGACAGACAGATCGACAAATATACATACAGACATAAGTATCATATTCTTTTATCATATCATATTGTAAAATCGAATTTTCTTTTTAACCAAAAACTGTAAAATAAGTATATTATCATATCTACGTTTATGATCAGCATCGTGGAAGGTCTTTATGTAAACTGATAATAAATGCTGATAATCTTCAGATTGAAATGGGAATGACAGTGTACAATAAAGAAACTTTGGAAATGCAATTATGTAAATTAAATTTGTTCAGAACTTAATTGAAACAGTTTAAGAATATTTACTTTGAAATACGAGTTTTGAATAATTTACAAAATTTCCTAACTGACGAATCTGAATGTGCATTACACTGATTAGATTTTATGATAGCACTATTATATTTAATATATGTAAATTGACTTATTTATTTATGATGTTTTGAAAAGAGCGTAACTTCCTCGATAGGTATAATTTGAATAAGTGTCATCACAAATGAAGATCTTCGTAAATGTAAATGCTTTCTGTGCACCATCTGCTGACAAATGAATTATCTATGCTATGACATGTTGGGGAAAACAAACTCGTCAGAGATAATGCTTCTATGTAATTATAAATCAACGCTCAATAAATTTCTTGTATTTTGCATCTTATTTCTTGAATGATCTCAACAAATAATTTCTCTTAAAATGTGCACAGAAATTTCAATCGATCTTTTTCAATTGATATCCACGCTAATGTGGGAAATTATCACACACGCACAGAGAGAGAGAGAGAGAGAGAGAGAGAGAGAGAGAGAGAGAGAGAGAGAGAGAGAGAGATGACCACACATACAAACAGATCCAGAGGTCATACCCAAAATGTTACCTGTATTATATGTCCGCTTGTTGTAGCTGCATATATGTCTGGTGAAGAGGCTTTCACCGTGTCAATGTAATTTAAATTTGCATACATTTGGCGTTTGAACTGACCATTGGACCAATGAAACTGGGTCCATTTTAACAATATCCCAGTTGTATATAGATGCTATATGAATAAAATATATACTGGGAATATATACTCGGTGTTGTCATCATTTTACCTAGAGTTTTATGAGATACCGGGACAGTTGGCCAATGCTGATTTATTTTGGATAATGAAACAACGTACATTAGAGCTTTTTCATTCTGGATTATGTATAAACCCATATAACTCAGTATATACATATATGTAGCTTGATTGAAATTCTCATTTTTAAATAGTGTTTTAATTAAGCTATATATTCATAGTTATACAGTTATACACTCAGTGCTAAATTGATTTTAAGCACCAAAACATGTTATCCATATACAGTAACTATAAAATAAATCAATAGAACTATGGTGCACAAAGTTCAACTGCCAAGGGTGCAAGGGACAGTTTCTATGCACAAATTTTAAGTTGCACACACCTGCATAATACTCTCTCTCTCTCTCTCTCTCTCTCTCTCTCTCTCTCTCTCTCTCTCTCTCTCTCTCTCTCTCTCTCTCTCTCTCTATATATATATATATATATATATATATATACGTACACAGACATCGCTAAAATAGCGAACATTACTTCATTTTATATTAAGATAACTTAAAATACCACAGTCCATGTACAGATAACCAAAATTACCCCATTCCATGTTAACATGAGCAGGTCAATCTTTTTCTCTGTGGTTGTTGCCATTAACACATTCTCCATGTACTCGTACATCTTTTGGTCCACGTATAAGGCCGTCTCAATCACAAACGAGGTGTTAGTCGTGGAGCGGCGTTGTCTAATGTTGTCCTCGCTGTAAACTGACGCGTTAAAGTCTATCCCGTAATTGGGTTCTAGACCTATAAAAATAACATACTAATAAATAAGGAAAAACATGGTATATTCTCACCGCATGATAACCAGTGGTAAAAATGGAAATGAAATCAGATTTGAGTGGCAATCTCAGAGAACAACATCCGATTGTGTACGTTCATCAGAAAGGTTATTAGCTGAAAGTGATATGCTTTTCTTTTCCAGTGACGTATCCATTCTTTTGCATGTAAAAGCTGATCTAGTTCGTAGTTTTCGCTAGTTTATTAACATGGTGTCTTTTCCTGCTACGTTAATTTGATTGCATATTTATTCAGGACAGGCCATATGATGTGCGGGGCCCAAGGCCGCAAAGGATGTGCAAGGGGCTTCAATCAAGCAATAAATGCATTCCATGAAAATGCGGGCCCAAGGTGGTTGCCTCGTTCGTTTTCCCTTAGGCTCAGGTTTGTATTTATTCCTAATAGATTGACAGGTGTGTTTCTTTCTGATGTGTAACTTTTTGTACAACCGGAATTGAATCAGCTTAACTTCGCAGTTTGAGGGATATACTTTGCTCTAGTGCCAATGTTCGCTGTTTTCGGTAGTAGTTGGTAGATTGTGATGTCATTTGATTATATTCCATTTCCTATTTCTGGTCCTGATTTGTTTACTGTGGCGTTTTCTATTATGTTGTATAACAAATAGCGCGAACATATGCGTAAGAAAATGTGTTATATGCTAAAGGTTCTTAGTAGATACATATCCTTAAGTAACAATATTGACCTCCATTTCAGACACATATTAACAGTATTAACCTTCACTGTAGACACATATTAACGATATTAACCTCCATTTCAGACAAATATTAACAATATTGACCTCCATTGTAGACAAATATTAACGTTATTAACCTCCATTTCAGACAAATATTAACAATATTAACCTCCATTGTAGACAAATAGTAACAATAATAACCTCCAATTCACTCTTTGTATTTTGTTTAAAAATTGTTTGATCACCATAATCGATTTTCTAAGTTGAAGATGGAACTGTGGTCGTTTTAGTTTCACTAAACAAACATGACTGACTAAAATTCGCCTCTCAAAATTGTGTTTGTAGAACAGGTAGGTATCAGATATGCGCAAACATGTATATACGTTAGTTCTGAATCCTTCATTATGCGTATAAAGCAAAACGTTTATGACAGTCTGTATTTTTTTTGCAGGTAAATATAAAAACTAAATACTACTTAGATACTGGAAGGATTTTTGCATAGACTGAAATGGTACATAAGTAAAGAATAGTTGATAGGTACACAAACCGGTTGGATTGGGAAAAATTGGAGATCCCAGTGGAATAGAGTCTACGCTCCTCCGAGCTATTAATACATTTCCATATAAATCTCCAGTTTTTAGCATATATTTTGGCAATGTCTCAATGTGATACTCATTCATTCCGTCATTCATTGCTCCTACCTGTAAAATAAAAACACACGATGTGATAGTACCTAAGATAATATTATGGATAATATGTCTATAGAAGTTCTACATCCAACAGTTATCGAGACGGTCTTGTTATCCATATACATTTTAAGACTATGATAATGATTCTGGATTACGTAAAATAGTTATACTGGAAGTTTCAGAACTTTCTTCGATGTTTAATTTTAAAAGATATACTACAATGTCAAATGCTTTTATAATAGTGTAGGCATTTTTAGTTTCTCTGTTCGTATTTTTAAAAAATATAAAGACTTCAATATGCCAGATTGTTTCAATAATCTTTCTACGTCAGTGGTATCATTTTTTGGTTCAAAACAGACAATGTATTTCATCTAAGCCACACACTAATTGGATACATTATATTGATACATATGTGCTTATTTATCGATGTCAAAAAACACGTGCACACAGAAACCAAGTACATGTATACCAATTCATCACAGAACGACATGGATGCGGTCCCGGCATGTGACGTCAACACGCCTCGAAGGAAACAGTCAGGATGGTTCCCTGTCCATTTTGTTTCTTCTCCATTTCCGGAACGTATAACTACGGTAGCATCAGGGTCAAGCACTGACTGCACGTGCCACAGTTCAAGCGTGAATTCTTCTCCATATGCTTTCAGAGTTAACTGTACTGGGGTGTCGGTAGATCCGGATCTTTTTCTACGGCGAAGGTCATGACTTTGGATACTAAAATACAAAATTATCAATGATACACTACATAAAAATGATGCGTACTGCATATACAAGTCTATTATTTTATTTGAAAAAATGAAAACGAACAGATTTGATTGCAGAAGAGTGATATTGAGAACGCTATCTATACTGAAGTATACCCCCGGCCCCAACACAAATTTACTCAAAGACCATAAGGACACATCTTGTGTCTTATATTTAGTTTTGTGTAAAATTCTCGAAAGACCAGTTGCTTGTTTTCAAATTCATATCCGCATTGGCCAAGTTTACTAAACACACTTTTTCCTGAATTCCAGCTACTGGGATATGATTCAATGCGAGTTCTTTGAAGCTTAAGATATCGTTCGTGTTTTCTTTTAATGACGTTTCTAAACTCTAGAATTAAACAGCCATTTTTTTTTTATAAAGCTATGTTGGATCAATGTTATGTTAATCTGCAACTCGTCCACACGGGAATTGACAACCACAATGATGCAGAGGCCCCAAAAGGGGTTTCGGGTTGCAGGTGTGTGGTGGAGATGAGAGATGACAGCTTCTGCAGGTGAAATTCCACTCGTGAGCAGAGAAACCGTAGAAGCGAAACAGTTTATTCGGTGTAATACAGAGATAAGCTGCATGTTGAATTTTTAAAAAAAAATCTATTATTTTATAAAATTTGTTTATTTATTTATTTATTTATTTATTACTATTGTTATTATTTTCATTATTGTTATTATTATTATTATTATTATTATTATTATTATTATTATTATTTATTATTATGATTATTATTATTATCATCATTATTATTATTATTATTATTATTATTATTATTATTATTATTATTATTTGGGTCCGCTTGTACGAGAGAAATGATCAAATATCAATACTAAAAATGAATAAGTAAATACCACAATGAAAATAAACGACCAGATACAAATAATACAAGTTAATGACCAAATGTTACCTGTAATAAACATATTTCAGAACAAAAAAAGGATCTCAATTGTGACATCGCTGAAACTTTATATTTTTAATTTTTGTGGCAAGAATTGCGCTATCGGGAATATTTCTTTTTGAATCAACGTATACAAGGATTTTGCATTCGCTAAGCCTAGAAAACCAGATCGAAAAAATTGCCATGTATAAATAAGAAACGATATGTGTTCTTACCGGTTTTTATTGTTGATGTAAATAAATATAGACAGGACGTGATGTGATACTTTATACTCCGTGTACCCTTTCAAATTTAATATGTACAGGGTACAATAAAAGCTATTACTGTCGGATTCCTCAAGATAAGAATACAACATGTTTCTGATTGGAATTGAAGTGATAGGAATTACCAATGACATTACACAAACAACAGGATGGTGGATTTCGGCATATTCATTTACATAGATTATTGAAGTTAATTTCCTGTGTCTATCCTGCAGTTTATTGACTGCTTGGGCGTATCTACGTTGACCTCGTGTTTTCATTTATTTTTGTGGATGGAAATGACAACATGTCATTATAAAAATTGTATTAGTACCTTGGCGCATAAAAGGTGGCATGCTGTTTGAAACCTGTTTGAATATCCTATCGATTTTATCAATGAATAAATTAATAGCGAGTTAAAATGTATTGTCATTTTGTGGATTCTATTACACTAAAATGCAGGAAGATCTACCAATGATTAAAAGTTTCTCCATCCACTGGAAAATAATGTTCTAAGTCTTACCTATTTTTCTTCGTTGAGCCATCATGTTCTACGTATTCCGACAAGGTTGATATATCAAACTCAAAGTCATCTGAAGAAACATAAATCATAAATGACCAGATAGGGTATTAGAAGATAATTCAATAGACAGAATTGACGACAAAAATCTCAGGCAGACTGAAATTATCCTTTAAAAATGAATATTTCAAACAAAATTATCATTCAGGGACAAATTGTCACTATTAACTTGATTATAAATAACAAGCAATGTATTACATTAATATAAGTCTTATCATATTAACTTTGGAAATAAGCTTTGAAAATCACAGTTTGATTTCGATTACAAATGCAGAATACTAGTAAAAATTAACCCCATCCATATTGTGGAATACTAGTATACATATGCCCCATCCATAATGTGGAATACTAGTATACATAAACCTCATCCATAATCTGGAATACTAGTATACATAAACTCCATCCATAATGTGGAATACTAGTATACATAAACCTCATCCATAATCTGGAATACTAGTATACATACACCTCATCCATAATATGGAATACTAGTATACACACACCCCATCCATGATGTGGAATACATGTACTAGTATACATAAACCCCATCCATAATGTGGAATACTAGTGTACATACATCCCTTCCATAATGTGGAATACTAGTATACATACACCCCATCCATAATGTGGAATACTAGTATACATACACCCCATCCATAATGTGGAATACTAGTATACATACACCCCATCCATAATGTGGAATACTAGTATACATACACCCCATCCATAATGCAGAATACTAGTATACATACACCCCATCCATAATGTGGAATACAAGTATACATACACCCCATCCATAATGTGGAATACTAGTATACATACACCCCATCCATAATGTGGAATACTAGTATACATACACCCCATCCATAATGTGGAATACTAGTATACATACACCCCATCCGTAATGTGGAATACTAGTATACATACACCCCATCCATAATGCAGAATACTAGTATACATACACCCTATACGAAATGCAGAATACTAGTAGATATTAACCTCATGCATAATGTGGAATACTATTATACATAAACCTCATCCATAATCTGGAATACTAGTATACATAAACTCCATCCATAATGTGGAATACTAGTATACATAAACCTCATCCATAATCTGGAATACTAGTATACATACACCTCATCCATAATGTGGAATACTAGTATACACACACCCCATCCATGATGTGGAATACATGTACTAGTATACATAAACCCCATCCATAATGTGGAATACTAGTGTACATACACCCCTTCCATAATGTGGAATACTAGTATACATACACCCCATCCATAATGTGGAATACTAGTATACATACACCCCATCCATAATGTGGAATACTAGTATACATACACCCCATCCATAATGCAGAATACTAGTATACATACACCCCATCCATAATGTGGAATACAAGTATACATACACCCCATCCATAATGTGGAATACTAGTATACATACACCCCATCCATAATGTGGAATACTAGTATACATACACCCCATCCATAATGTGGAATACTAGTATACATACACCCCATCCATAATGTGGAATACTAGTATACATACACCCCATCCATAATGCAGAATACTAGTATACATACACCCTATACGAAATGCAGAATACTAGTAGATATTAACCTCATGCATAATGTGGAATACTATTATACATAAACCCCAGCCATTGTTATAAATGTATACATGACTGATTACAGTAATATTAGTAGCAATCAGTGTCAGGGATGCTGTAAGAAATACAAGTATTTTCTCATTCAGTCAGAAATAGCCGTCATGTTGTACCTTTATCGAGTTGACGTGCGTCGATGAAATCCTGCAACATAGGATTATTCTTAATATAATCGTTCTCCTGCAATGAAAGAAAGATAACGCTGTAGATAATTTTATCAGATATTATGTTAAGCTGTTGTTGTGGGTTTATCGTCATTCTTCAGCTCATGACAGTCTGTTGACGGTGGCCAGAATAAATAGTGTATGAAAACCACGAGAAAAAGAAACACACAGTAAGTACCAGAACTGACTTTGGGGCAAGGCGGTTGCTTTGGACATATTAATTTCAGGGGGTCATGGGCTCCAATTATCGAAAACAAGGAACTGGCCAAGCAAAACGGCCAGGGTTGTTCATTGGGCCTTGAAATGTATAAGGCCAGGTATAGAAAGACCACTCTGTTTGCCGGGTCCCCTACCACATGTATTATCTATGTTATTACCCATTGAACGTAATACTGATCACAACGTACGTCTGCCCCAAATTAAACCCTATTACGTATTCAAGGTAATATAGTGACTCCTCCGAAGATACGACAAAAGACAGTGTTCACTCCCCTCATAAATAAACATATACAGGTTTGCCTATATTCAGTATCTTACAGTAAAAGAATATTTTAAAATATTTTTTCAAATACAAAATCTACTTACAGTAAAAGAATATTTTATAATATTTTTTCAAATACAAAATCTACAAAATACATACAACGTAACAAAAATGTATGTACATTTTTTTTAAAGAACTGGTATCATTCAAATGAGACAACATACATAAAGTAACGACTATATAGGTTTCTGACAGTACCAGCACAAATAGCTGAATGAACAGTTTAGAATTGGCAAATTGAACAAATACTCTCTCTCTCTCTCTCTCTCTCTCTCTCTCTCTCTCTCTCTCTCTCTCTCTCTCTCTCTCTCTCTCTCTCTCTCTCTCTCTCTCAGCAGTATCAAGCAATTTAATGGTCTTAATGTGCTGGAAATTTGGAATTCTGTTTAAAATATACAAGCGTATCAGTCGCTATCACATTAGTGCAAATCGTTAAAAATGTTGAAACATATTTTTAAACAGGGCTAATCTGACAACTTACTTGGAGATGATATATGTACGATAATGCGTGTGTGTGCGTGTTTGTGTGTATAAGAGAGAGAGAGAGAGAGAGAGAGAGAGAGAGAGAGAGAGAGAGAGAGAGAGAGAGAGATTTAAATGGTCAGTCCCTCTCATAATAATGTTAAAAGATTCTCAACAAATTATTGTCGTCAATTGTCACTTAGGTATTTGATAAATTTATTTCTACTTGTAAAATGGTATAAAATGTTACAATTAATATCCTGATAAATCATATTGGACATATATTAAATGTAAGGTATGTTTTTAATTATTCCTAACGATTGACTTCATTCAATTGTGTTTAATATTTTTATTTTATTTGTGTGTAGCCATAGATGACTATGTTGATAATATATGTAGCAATAGCCGTTTCATTTCTAAAATATACACTGTATCACAATTCACCGAAAGGTATGTAGTGTACTTTGAATGCAAATACGCTAAACTGAATTTACAAACTGTCAACAGTCAAGATACGATTTTTTACAGAAAGCACGTTATCAAAGTTGTTCCCAGACTGTATTGTTGAAGTTGCGCTAAAGTATTATTTGTACTGATATAAATCATTAAATTGCAATTATAACTTGTTCGATACGAATTCCCTCTGCGTCCATACAATACAAAACTAATTAAGAAAACATCTAACAAATGGAGAGGTGGAGCTAGCTGAATATAAATAAGTCTTTAGGTAGGTAAAAACCACTTAATTGCTCTCGAATGATTTAGCCTAAATATTTATGTTGTGAAAGTGATCTTGTTTAGATTTACATTGTACAATAAATAGACCTTCGCGGAGACGAGAAAAGGTAACATTGTATATGGAGACGGTTTGTACCAGATGTAATTCATTGTGCTTATTATATAGTGATAAGTTTGACGCTTTTATACTCTCTGGTATGGGAATAATTATGTATTGTACTACAGTTAATAGTCTCATTTGATTTTAATATTGACTGGTGTCTCGAAATGGAATAAGATATTAGTTGTAAATACAACTATTACCTGTATCGCTTATTTGATTCGTATTTATGAATTATATTTCTCAATCAGCGTTCAAATTCTCTTTATAAATAACTCACTCTTAAGTAAGGTCGCTAGGTATAAACTTAATTTCACCCTTGTATAAAAATTATTTTATACAGAGAAGGAAGCTTTTGAGAATTTTAGTAAATTAGCTGATATTTTTTCATGTGACAAATTCTCGATAGCAAGACACAGTCTGATGATGGTTAGTAGTTTCACGGCATTGTCTAATTCCCAAGTACCACACAAGGCAGCGTTGAATCACTTGCAAACAGCGATATAAAACAAATTATAGTAAATTGACAATACTAAATCAAAACAGCTCTGGTTTTGTTGCCTAGTTCGGCTGATTGTTTATCAACATTTTTCACCTAAATAAAATTAAATCAACTTAGAGATCAATTACATAACAACAATGTGAAGATGATAGCTAACTCGAAATCGTGTAGCTATTTCTACCGACATTCTAGTTGAAGTTATTTGAATTGCATATATTGTTAGTAACTTTGGACAAAAATGAGGATTTATCTTAATATCTGTGTATTCTTCACCCATTTATAGTTCACCTTTTCCAATCTATTTATAGTGCATAAAATAGCCTAATGAATATAAACTTTTACGGTTAAATAAAAGACATTAAATTATAAACTCGCCTAAAAGGTAAAACTATTATATCGTGATTTTTGGTGATAGTAATATGGCTTCAAGATAATTGTGAAGAAAAAGAAGCCCTCAAAACTGTCGCGATTGAGACGACCTCTGTATTTTATAAAACGGCGATTAAATTGAAAGCCAATTGATATAAAACATATTAATAATTTCTACAAAGTACACATCTCTGTGAAATTAAATGGTAAATGAAGCAATATAATACATAAAGTATATAACAATTCTAATGAATTATCTGTTATCAAATAAAATGATATTTTGAAAAGAATAAATAATTAGTTTTATACTATGCAATTGACGGCCATTCATTGTATTTACACACACACACACACACACACACACACACACACACACACATATATATATATATATATATATATATATATATATAGAGAGAGAGAGAGAGAGAGAGAGAGAGAGAGAGAGAGAGAGAGAGAGAGAGAGAGAGAGATGTGCGTGGGTGTATGTTTGTGTGTGTAATTTCTATGAGATGAATTGCTATGCAACATAAACTGAACACGGCTTCTGACGTTGCTGTCTAATGTTCTTGATAGTGATTATATATGCATATGGAAATACATGTCAGAAGAATTGGTTTATAGTGTACGCTAGTCTGCTAAATTTGATGGAAGAGTTTAGGATCTGATGTCACTTATTTATTCAAATGCTCAGCTTATTGTTACATAAAAAATGTGCAGTTCTGCTGCATACAAAATCTTGTAGATGGGTATGTCATTCGATAAAGAGATGTAATATACAAGCAGATATGCTATTAGAGCAAACGTAGGTTTATGAGAAAAGTTGATACGTATATTGACTTGAACAAAATTCGAAATACAAAAATATTACTTATAAATTAAGAAACATGCAAAGCCAGATGCATAAATAATATACAAGTATTTTAAGTGTGTGAATATCAAGAAATGTGTCGCAAAATATATAAAATAAATGCAATTGAGAGAGAGAGAAAAAAAGAGACAGACAGACAGACAGAGACAGAGAGACAGAGTAGAAATATACATCAAATGAAAGGATAGTGCTATTTTTGATTTCTGTATTCTACATGATTATGCTTGATAATACTAGGCCAAATCAATGCCTAATACAAAACAAAAATAATACTAACACACATGTTTGAATTTTTTAATTCATACTCTATGGAGATTCGAACCCTTGTCCTCAGATAAACTAGACCCATAACCGTACCTGCGCGCACCAGTCTTCGATGGGTGCCATTTAGCAGCGGCAGAGTGGGAGACAAGTTCATAAAAACTTTTCATTCCAGTTATAATTTATTAATCGCTGATTCTAATATACAAGCTTATATTTAATCTTAGAATGTATACCAGTTTGCTTTTTCTTTAAAATGAATGTTGCAATGTTTCTGCAGTCAATCTTTATAACAAAAGTCGTCAGATCTCTATTGAAGAATCATGCACGTTTTTCCTTTCTTCGTTAACCATGGTCTCATTTCATATTCTAGTACTTGTTTACACACACAATCTAATTAAAATCTGGTCGATCAAATATAATATACATCATGTAAACCCAGCTATGTTTTGGGAAGAATAAAGAAAACTTGCGTGAAGGACTAAGATATATTATTAACATATTCTATCCATACTCTTTAAATATTTTTGATTACATATGGGAACTTTGATCTCAGTTATACCCCTATTGTTAAATAACATTGATTGCATATAGGAACTTTGACCTCAATTTCGTAAGGAAAGTTGCTTCTCAATCGTGTTTGCTCTTAGCTTGAATTTGGATTTTTCAAACAGCGATTATTATTTTATAATATTTTGTCTCTCTACCAAATTACACATGTCATACTCACACCTCGAATTTCTTACCAACGGAAACTTTTGATGCATTTCGTAACACAACACTCATTGTTATATTTTATTGAAAATAAAGGCAGATAAACTTGATTTAAAAGCATGTAAAGTTAAGCTGTGGTAGATCCACCTACTCTATTCATTCTCTCACCATCTACGATGTTTCATCGAATCATCGAATGTAATAGTTTGAAATAGTTTTGAAGTCCCAACCAAACTAGGTATTGATTGTGTTTAAAAAAAATCAAGCAGACAAAAATAAAGAAGACAGAAATTCGTCATTTTGGGATTGAGAATCCGTCCCTTTCTTTGGAAAATGGGAATGAATGTCGTATTATTGTTTATTTCATGTTTTCACTCCATAATAGAATAGGAAATAAATTAAAATTTTATGCTTTTTGAACATTATGATTGTGTAGCCGGGTGTTCAAAAGTACTCGTGATATTTTTGTCCTAATCTATTCATTTTGGCACTTGTAAATAAATATGTTAATCGAAAACCGTCATTTTGTGTCTTCTATTTCTTTTGCCACCTGACTCAGTGACGCACTAAGGGTAAATGGTGCCCAGTGCAACGAAAGTGGCCCAAATAGGTTTTGGAGCCCCATGAACTCTGGCTCCCAGTGCAACCGCCGCATTCGTCCATCCCTCGACATCAGGCCAGCTCATGCAGTTGTCTCTCAGTCTATCATTCTGACTTAACGTTCGTTCCTTAAGAACAATTCAATCTGACTGATTATGGTATCTGAGAATCTTGTTGTGATTTCAAAGGTATTTTACCCTTTATGTAAACGTAAAAAAAACTACCTACTTAATCGATGTAATAAACGTTTTAATAAAAAACGTCTTCAATCAAGGCAATTAATTAAAGGAATATAATTGAGAAGTATATGATTCAACTATACGTTATATGAAAGTAGTGTGTCTTCTTGCTTCATTGTTTAGAACACAAGTACCACAAGGTCTAAATATGTTATGACTCATTATTTCTTGTACAGTACGTATACTAGGAAATCTGGTATTGACATGGTTGTTGAATACAAAGCAGATAACCTGAAGTCCCATTTATTAACACTTGATGCTGACATTGTACCGACTATATTTATTGTGTAATTAACTGAGTAATTTGTCAAGAATGCATCTGATTCCATACTTTTGTTTGTGTAACCTCTGTATTTGTTCCTTTGCATGGTACAGATTTTCCAGTAATTATATATCTTTCAAATGCGACCATTAGATAAACAAACCCTTTTAAAGTAATAAAATTACTTGTTAACAATTTATAGCATGTAAGTTATATTTCTTGTTTGAACGACTAAAACCTTATATGCACTAAATGTTTAAGAGGAAAAAAAACCTCACCATAAATCTGGCGTTACTAATCGCTGAAGCAAATGAATAATGCGCACAGTAATGCACGAATTTCAACAGGTGAATTCATTTACTCATAAACATCAAAGTGTATTAATGTACTAAATCTTATAAAAACTTTTTAATGACATTACATGGTACTGTAAATGCATTTTTAAGCATACCAGCAATCTACAACACATCCTTCTAAACATTGCACTATTATAAATAACGAACAACCACCTGTATCTGACACACGCGAATACATGCACATATACACCCAAACACCCTCCACACCTCAGTAAGCAAATAAAGCTGATGTTATTTTAATCCGATCTCATCAGATGAAGTCAGGATATTTTACTGGATTAAATGATGTCTTTTGCAGCGAGCACACTTTTATAAAAACGCAACTTAATAAACGTCTTGGAGAACTTATGCGTTTGAACCTGCAGAATATAAGGCGTTCCAGAATAAGGAGATAAGTACGTTTGCGAACCCAGTATTTATACTTTTTTTATTCTTTAAATCATCTTGAACTGACAAGAAATCAGAGAATGACAGATTGAGATATATACGTGTAGGTAGACACGTTGTGTTTTAATTTAATAATAGATAGATAGATAGATAGATAGATAGATAGATAGATAGATAGATAGATAGATAGATAGATAGATAGATAGATAGGTAGGTAGGTAGGTAGGTAGGCAGGCAGGCAGACAGGCAGGCAGACAGACAGACAGACAGACAGATAGATAGATAGATAGATAGATAGACGTCCAATTGTTTATGATGTTTCCAAATATTTTCTTAAAACAGATACACAAAATTTAGAATTCAGTGACTAATCCAGTCTTACAATATTTGCAGAAGTCCGCATGCAGGGTAGACCCTTCTAGTTTAGGTGTTTGCTTGAAACAAAATCAATATTAAAATATCCCGTATGAAATGTATGACAAGTTAAAACTGAAACGCATAAGTGCTATATAATGGAGGAATTTTGAAAGCGGGTGAATTAACCTGTTTGTGTTTGACAAACCTGTATTAATAAGAAATGCTAAATACAAGTTCCTAATGGAATACTAAAACAACAATAATAAACGTTCCAGATATTCTGCCGTGAGTTATAAATTAAACCATTAGTTTTTCACTCGCATTATTAATGGAATGAACCTTTCCACTTATTTCTCATTTATTAATAGGTAAATTCTATTGTTTTTTAATTTTAGTTTCATTTAGAAAACAAACTTTCTTCAGTTCTTTTATATTTGGTTGATATCTGATTTTGTAATAACATTGTGACTGTAAATAACCATTTGCAAAAATAAGACTAAATTGTAATGGTTGCCTGTGGGCAACATTTAGAAACGTTGGTAGTCATGAACATCCAGGATGGAAACTTTTCATGTTCCGTTGTTTGAATTATGAAGGATTGGTCAGTTAATCAATAAATAGGTACGTAGTGGACAGATAAATCAAAATTAGAAATAGATTTTTAAAAAAGAACATAGATTCCTACATTTGTGTGCTGGAGATGTTCAGAAAAACGTATTTTTGTGCTTGCACAAATCATAGACAAGCATTGAATATTTAAATATTCATTTAGATTAAAAATAGTGACTGAAGATGACACATTAGTCTCTTTTACACAATGAAACATTATAACCTAGGTTTTGCATTGTTATTGGCGATTTCAACTCGATTTCATTATACACGATCTAGACAAATAAGTGGACTCCGCCTTTACTCCTGACAGTTCCGGTAACTGAAATGGCAGAACAAAACTGAGATCTACTTGTTAATCAACTCACAAGAGTATCCAGAGTTTCTATGTTTGACACAAACTAGCCAAACATATTTTGATTTAGTTAAACTGTGTGTAGTTTGAAATCTGTTTTTTTTTTTTTTTTATTGAAGCTTGTAAAGCACAGATAATTGAACTAATACGTAATAGAATACCGTGATCATGAAAAGCTTCATTCTTATTTGTAGAAATACCAGATTCCTGGGTGTGATAGAGATGACAGGTTTATCACAAGAACTTCAGTCTGAACATCAGAAGACTTGTATTTAATTATGTCGCCCAAATACTACTACTACCACCAACAACAACACATACGTCTGTGTTGCTAGCGTATGCATAGCAAATGTAATTATTGAATTTTGTAATTTGAATACAACTGACACTTTAAATTATTTTCTAAGACCTAATACGATTTTACAAATTGTCAGTTTTAATTACTGATAATGCACGGTACAAGCCCATCATTGTGTCTGTTGTTTATTAGTAATAAACAGATATTGCCACATTTTGAACCCATAAAGCCTTTCACTGTCAGAGTACAAACACAATGACTGACCATTTCGGGATTTCTCAGAAACATCTTAGTCGTTCTGGGCCTAACAATGGACAGCATAATAATAATAATAATAATAATAATAATAATAATAATAATAATAATAATAATAATAAAATTACTTTGTATAGTGCCTAATCTTTTAATGCTCTAAGAGCTTTACAACATCTATAATTAGATGACTACATTACAGAAAAACAAATAACAAAAATCATGCAATTGGAAAACTTGCTGAAAACACATAAGATACAAAACATTATTTGGTATCTAAGTTTGTTCCTGCAGTCGGAAAAGATAAATTTTAGGAGCACTCTGTTGGCCTGGAGTCTGTCAGTGAAACATAGCACAAAGAAGAAATTTTGTGTTTGATTCTGTATCGAATTGATAGCCAGTGTAGGGTACAGACAGTCCTGGATTACCCATTAGGCAGAGTAGGCAACTGCCTATGGGCCCCGCGACTTTTATGGGCCCATCAGGGGCCCCCATGAGACCGTGACCGTGGGTCTGGGGCCCCAAAAGTTTGACTGCCTATGGGCCTCCACGGTGCTTAATCCGGCGCTGGGTATAGAGCGGTTGTGAGGTATGATCTGATCGAGGTACTCTAAATATGATCCGAGCAGCTGTGTTTTGAACATTTTGAAGTTTCTGGAGTAGATATTGAGACGAATCAGACATAACTGGGTTACATTAGTCCATTCTTGAAAGTACTAATTCTTGAAAATACACAAGTGTTTTAATGGCATCAACTGAAAGATAATTGCGAATGGAACTGATGCGCCTCAGCTCAAGATATGCAGCCTTGCATATGTTCATACCATGTTGGTGCAATGTGAGAGTACCGTCTAGAGTAAGACCTAGATTTCGTACTGACTGTGTGAATTAATGTTGGTGTTGCTAGTATTTATTGTCTGAGGTAAAGGATGTGAATGAGAAAGCCTATTTGCTGTGATCAGAATGGCCTCAGTTTATCATCATTAATCTATAGCTTGTTACATGTCATCCATGATTCACATCAGAAATGCACCTCTCTACTCCATGAATGGTAGCATCAACTTCAGTTGGGTGGCAAACTTGTATATTTGAGTGTCAACAGCGTACAAATGGTGAGATATTGGGAGATGATCTATGACACTTGAGAGCGGCTGATTGTATAGAATGAGGTGAGCAGGTCCAAAACCACACCCCTGTGGAATACCACAACATAGATCAACTGGACTGGAATGTATTCCATTTGCAGATACAATTTGTGTCATGTTTGACTAAGTAGAACTTGAACCACTGTAAGGCTATATTCTGAATGTCAAATGTATGCTGGAGACGACGAAGCTATATATCACGGCCTATTGTGTCAAATGTTGCAGACAAAAAAAAAAGGAGGGCAAGGACTGTAATCTTTCCACTATCCAAAGCAGATAGAATGTCATTATATACTTTCAGAAAAGGAGTTTCAGTTCTGTGGCATTTGCGATATGCAGACTGTACATTGCTAAAAAGACTGTTTGAACTCAAATGAGATACAAGCTGGGTTAGAACAACTTTTTCTAAGATTTTTTTTTATATGAATGGGAGATTTGAAACTGAGCGTTAGTTCTTTAAATCGTTTTGGCCAAGAGTTGGTTTCTTCAGCAGAGGCTTTACGATGGCAGTTTTGAAACATGATGTGAATCACCCGATGAGAGAGAGATAATACTCTTCCTGGGCTGAACAATGGATACAATTACGTGATGCCGTCCTAAAACAAAATTAGATAATATGTCATGCCGTCCAGGATCAAAAAAGGGCAATATTACATCATGTTGCCCTAGGCCATACAATGTGAAATATTACGTCACGGTGTCTTAGGCCAAAGAATTGGCAATACTGCGCCTATGCTGTCCTGGGCCAAACACGATCAATATTACGTTATGGTGTCATGGGTCAAACAACAGACAATATATTGTCATGCCGTCCTTGGCCCGAAAATGAACTTCAACACTTGACTGCCTTTATCCACGGCTATATTAAATGCATGGTATGACGCCCATTCAATTAGACCCTGGCATATCACTTTATAATTTGTTTGGTGTATCTTGTTATTGTATGTGTTCTTGACTGTGTGACTTAGATGAGACTTGATTTACTGGGTCATCAGAAATGTGTTCATTTGGCATGAATACCAGTATCTACGTTTATTTGATCTCTCTCTCTCTCTCTCTCTCTCTCTCTCTCTCTCTCTCTCTCTCTCTCTCTCTCTCTCCCCCGTGGTCACTGACACACTATTGTCCCCGACAAGTCTTCAAGGATAAAGTAAATAAAAGTATTATCGGTGATCGGGCTATATAACGTCCTAACAATGTCGATAAGGCAAGGTAACATCTTCAGCAGCAGAACACAATTTGCTATTGTCCGTCATTTATTTGTTTTCAATAGATCACAGAAAAGGCTGCAAACACTTATACGTTAATAGGGTCAAGGAACAGTTATACAGAAAATAATATTGAATTATGTTGAATTTTTCTTCTGCAAGTCCATGAGATAAACTTATTTCATTGATTTTAGTACCTCCTAACTTCATGTAAAAACTAAACACATATATCCAAATATTACTCTTTAAGGGTGGCGATGGTTTTTAGATTCCTTCTTTATGTTATCGTTTTTCGTCACTTATTTACAAGCGTTTATGTATAGAAAAAACGCGAAAAAAAACAAACAAATACAAAGAAAAGAAAAACAAAATTATAATTTAAAAATAAAAGTAAATCAAACATACACACTTTGACTTTTTTGACAAGTCATTTGGAGTCGCCTCGCTGTATAAGATATATATATATATATATATATATATATATATATATATATATAGAGAGAGAGAGAGAGAGAGAGAGAGAGAGAGAGAGAGAGAGAGAGAGAGAGAGAGAGAGAGAGAGTCTCTAAAGTGCAGCATTGTGTATGTTTTTAGTTTGCACATCACTGCAAATGAAAGTATCTTGACCTCTGGATCATCTGAACCTTAAAAGATGCTATCTGCTCATTAGTACACAAGCGTTTCGACTCAAACCTATTCATATATCTTATTTACAGATTTACATATATTACAAAGCATACAAGATTTCGTCTCCTTAGAACTACAAAGTTGCGCTTCACTGTAACGCAATCATTATAAAAGGATGTCTATAAGATGTCATATTGCAACATATTCAGCCTGCGCTTTTTTTACTGCACGTTTGCTACCATTGTTGTTCTGGGTTTAACACAATTTTTTCAGCGCCTAATAGGCTATACATAGTGGCCAGTAGAGCTGATGGAGGAAGCACCAGGAAAAACTCTGGTAAGAACCAAGCTACCACGGGAAGTGACTGACATGCTTCCTCGCATAACCACACATTCAAAGGTTCATAATCAAACCCACGCGGACAGCTTTAATGCAGGTAAATAATTCATAACATTATCCTGCTAAGTATTTCACGAAATTGTCGCATGCTCCACCGAATGTATTATAGAGAAAATATTGCAGCCAATGCTGTAGGAATTATGTTTCTTCGCGTTTTAAAAATTGTACAGCCATATTAACTGAGCTTTGGCAATAGTATATTGTTACCGTAATCTGTATGGGTCCCCTACCCAAGGAAATTAACCACTGTAAGCAGTGTGTGTCCTCTACCCAAGGAAATTAACCACTGTAAGCAGTGTCTCCTAAGAAAGGTACCTACTGTAAGCAGTATGGGTCCCATACTTAAGGAATATATCCACTGTAAGCAGTGTGGGTCTCATACCCAATGAATGTATACACTATATGTAGTGTGGGTCTCATACCCAATGAATGTATCCACTGTATGTAGTGTGGGTCTCATACCCAATGAATGTATCCACTGTATGTAGTATGGGTCTCATACCCAAGGAATCTATCCCATGTAAGCTGTGTTTTTCCTCTACCAATGCAACCTAATTAATCATTTTGGGTTCTATACCCAAAGCAGGAAATCCACAGTAAGCAGTGTGGGTCTCCCACCCAACAAAGGTAACTCATTACAGGCGGTGTGGATCCAGCCATAGTATTGCCTTGCACAAAAATTAACAATGTCTGCTTTTAAATTGAACGCATACTGTGCAGCTCAACAAAACGCGATAATTACATTATGATGCCATAAATATTAAGTTTCATGTTACCTACATATTTTCGTGTGGTGTAAACTGGGCGACAGACGGTGACGATGACGTGTTTGCGACTTTTGTCTCTTATTAAAACAATAAGGAAGAACAAATTCTTGTTCGCTTGTTAATAAACGCTACTGCTGTCATTTAAAATTAGCATTTTGGGAAGAAACAAAACGTATACAACACCTTAGAAAATAGTATATGATTACAAACCTTCGTTAAATCGTCAGTTCCTGTTCCGGAAACAAAAGTTTTATGTGAATCATTGTGTTATATTTGAAACCATTAACACATATGCTATGTGAATCATGTATCGTGTCTGAAAACACAAAACTTGATACACCAACATACACGTTTATTTATGCACGAAGGTTATATGGTATTCAGTCTCTGTAAATGTGATACAATACTAAATATTCAGTCATTATTTTACGGGTAATTTGTAGCAGGGTTCTAGTTTCTATTCGTTTTAGTTTCGTCGTTTTTTTCATAGGCATAGGTATTCCACTAAAAGTAGAAATACAACCTACATATTTTTGTGATTGTCGATTGCTTTAGCCGTTGCTATTTAAAAATATTAATTCATTTTTTTAAAAAGTTACATAATCCAACATTTCACAAGTCAGGTCCTTAGGATTCAATACTATTTAGAGTGAAATCCACAGAGAGGTACATTGAATTATGTCTTTTCCCTGGCATTTATTATAAAATAGTCTTAGGTTTGAATTGAAAGCCTGCTATTTAGTTCAGTAAGCAAGTAAGAATATTTCTTTGTTTGAAAAGAACCTTGCAGACAGTCATTGTATGAAAAAAATACCGTCCCCCGTCCTCATTGTGGGAGATGGTAGCGTTAGGTAGTTTGTTCATTTACTCTACCCAGGTGGCTACGGTAGCCTTGAACCTCTGTTAGAATCCACCTCGAGACCCAATAGTTAATATGGTTCTGGTGAAGCTGGGTTGACACATTGTTTGTTAGTGGAGTTCAGAAACATATACAGAGTGAGCTGAAGATAACCTTTGTGGCAGGAGTAAACGAGTTTATGTCAGCTATTCCAACAGTTCTTAGACATTCAAGGAGACATGCTACGGTTCGATTGTAGCCAGTACGTACTAAGTAGTAAGTAAAGAACATGATTTTACAATTATAAGCATGTTATTGGTATGTGATGTGTCACTAATCACAAAGTACGCATTGTTTTTTGTATCACAAAGTCTTCTTATTTACTGATATGTTTCTTGATAGAAATGGAAGACGTCCTGAGAAATGTATCTCCGATAAATGGCGTCAACTAAAACTTGTATTTGCTACGGTTACAAATCAACGCTGATTCAGACAAGTGCAGTTGATCTTCAAAATACAGACTTGCAAGAAAAACAATTATGCAGACAGTAAATACATTTTTATGTAGCTTTAGTGGTTAGAGCGTCCGCCTCGGATGCGAAAGGACGATGATTTGTGCCCCAGCCGAGACATACAAAAATTGTATAAAATGGTACAAGCAGCTGTCTCGCTTGGCTATCTGTATTAAAGGGTTAGTGTTAGGACATGTCAGACTAGTGTCAGGATAATGTGAGTGGGTGGGACATGATGCTACACGTCTGCGGCATGATGCCCAAGTGCTAGATATCACTATAACCTGCCACATTGCAGACATCGTAACGATATGACTAAACCTTAAAGCTATATTTAAAATCCAGATCACAAACACACAAACACGCAGAGGAAAGCACGTGCAAGTGTTTATGAAGTATACCACTCTTTGTCCAAGTCAAGATATCAATGAGCAAAATACTCTTAATAGGTACCATTACGATTAACAATATTGTGTGCAATCTGTAATGTTGAAATGTTTGGTGAGGAATTTATTTTAATAACCATTATGATTAACAATATTGTGTGCAATCTGTAATGTTGAAATGTTTGGTGAGGAATTTATTTTAATAACCATTATGATTAACAATATTGTGTGCAATCTATACTGTTGAAATGTTTGGTGAGGAATTTATTTTAATAACCATTATGATTAACAATATTGTGTGCAATCTATACTGTTGAAATGTTTGGTGAGGAATTTATTTTAATAACCATTATGATTAACAATATTGTGTGCAATCTGTAATGTTGAAATGTTTGGTGAGGAATTTATTTTAATAACCATTATGATTAACAATATTGTGTGCAATCTATACTGTTGAAATGTTTGGTGAGGAATTTATTTTAATAACCATTATGATTAACAATATTGTGTGCAATCTATACTGTTGAAATGTTTGGTGAGGAATTTATTTTAATAACCATTATGATTAACAATATTGTGTGCAATCTGTAATGTTGAAATGTTTGGTGAGGAATTTATTTTAATAACCATTACGATTAACAATATTGTGTGCAATCTATAATCTTGAAATGTTTGGTGAGGAATTTATTTTAATATATCCACATGTAATCAAAGTCTACGTTGATTACTCTTACTGGACAAAAATTGAAATATCCTTAGAAGTATTGTTATACAAATAATAATTTAAATACAATTTATTCTAGACATAATATTTTAGAAAGTCTGTAATTGGAATATGTTTTTTTACAGTATCAATAATTGAAAGTATTATTAAATTCATTAAGGTTATAACCGCCACTTGGAGTCTCAGAAGGCGACGGTGGTTCAGGTGTTTTTGCCATTTTCCAGCACGTACCTGTTTAATCTGGTGACAACATAAACATAAAACGGAGATGAGCTCATCAGCTTTCAGCAACATTAAGTTATAAAAAGGCCAAACAAATGTATTTTAATAATTTATATACCAGTCATGGACATATACGAACATTTCTCAAATATCATTATCTCTGTTTTCATTTAATTTCTTTGCCTATTTAAAATAATAATTGCATTAAAAGCAAAAGAGACCAAAGTGTGTGGCGCAAAGAAGGATTAGACAGTGATCAGCCCCAAACAATATATCATGTCTATTTTTTAGAGTGCTTAGGAACTATAATTTGAACGCAGACAATTATATTACGTTTCCTCTTAATGCAAATACGTGTTATTTCTTTATTCTCAGGAATATTTGCCATCAGGATTAATATTTATCTTCAGAAGATACATTTCTACTGTGGCAGTCTTTATTTCGATGATTTTAAAGAAACTGTATTTACAAAAGACATGTATTACATTGTGAATATACTATTTAAAATTAATTAAATTTAAATATTTGAATTAACATTTCATTTCATTGAAACTATCCCAAAGGTTAAAATTAATCGATGATATGTAAAAGTTAGTTATTGTTTCATTCGATAGAGCTTATTGTCAAAATAAATATATTTTGTAATAAATTTTTACTTACCTTACAAACTGATGGACTGGTAAAACAAATTATGAAGAAAAGTCCAATAATTGCTGTCATGACGTTTGATCTATGCATTTTAAAGTTCACGTGCAAATACTATTTTATGTTGCAGTTTTGGGTCGCTCTTTAAACACAGTTGTAGTCATCTATATACACCTAGATCAGGCAATTCCTTATGAAGTTATACCAATATTGTATTATACAAGTAAGCGCTTAGTTTAAGAACTGTAGAAAGGTTTTGGGTTTTGGAATTGCCGATGTCTCCTTTATGGAATATAATATTGATAGACTTTCAATATATCAGCCAGTTAGTGTTGGATACATTATTTCACTAACTATTACAGTATTACAAGAGCGCTGGTCACAATACAATAAATGTAGTCACTATATTTGTATGCAACACGATTTGACAAATCTGTGCCAATGGTTTATGTTCGCAAAGAAGATCCTAAAGTCACCTTTCTGAATGGCATTAATTACTTGAGGCATGCACCCGTCGCGGTCGAAGCGAACTATCTTTTGCCACTGTTAACAAATTTAACCATATCGACATCAATTCGTCACGGAGTCTATCGGTATTGATTGGCTATTGGTTCTACACACGTTATAGCTTTGAATTATCATTGTAACAGTACAACTAAATCCTTGCCAGTAGAAATAAAGCTCATTCAATAAAGTTACACACAGGCCAGTTATCTTATAATAGAACAGAATATGAGATACTGATAAAGTATGTAATTATTTGCTTGTTTTTTTTTTTTCTTCTTCCCCCAAATCTTTATTCTGGTAGCTAAATCTAAGTTCCAAACTATTTTGTTAATTTGTTATATATTTACTAAAATATATTTATGTATACAAAAAACATGTGATTCAATATGTCCATTAATTTCATTTGGTTGGATAGGCTTTTTGTGAAACGGAATGATCCACACATCGATAACCAAATTCAGTAATTTACACCACAAAGGTTATTTCTATTGTAATTGGTGACCCAAGTGTTAGTCCCGAAGAGAAGACTGTCTTTGCTAGATATGGAGACCACTGTAATATCGGCATTATCATTTCATCGCACTTTGTACATTCGCTCATATTTACATCAGAAAAAGGCACTGTTGGAATAAAAAGAACAGATAATAATAAAAGGAACTTTGTGTTAATTTAAAGGGATCACTCTATTTTCTATCCTTCAGCAATATAGACTGGTTGAATATTAACTAACTGAAACTTGATAATTATAAGAAATATAAACAAAATAAAACAAAAGTATGCGCAGTCTGCGTACAACTGCAAAATCAAATCGCAAATTTAAATCTTTCATCCTGATTTTTATAATTGGTACTGGGCTGATTCAGATATTCCTCAGAATTTTTTTAATTTGGTACATAAAAAATCCTTTGTATAAAAAGTCTTTTGACGAAACAAAATCACACATAATTCACAGTATTGATACAATCTTATTTGTTTGTATGCTTACAATGTCTGTCAAGATATAGTGGTCGCTGTTGGAAGCGATTTCAGCCCACAATACACCAGTAGCAAATGAAAGGCAACTAGCCGCTCTGTGTTAACATGAGCAAATGCCGTTGTCATTGGAGCATTACCACCATATCAAACCTAGCTTCTAGCCTGGTATTAGAAGTAGTAAATAAGAACATATAACATTATTTCTCAAAATTGTTCCTTTGGTTTAAACTATGAGTAAGCTTTCGAAGTGACATTTGATCCGTTTTTATTCACGTCCTTTCGGACCATAGTAAATTTCGTATTTGTTTAACTTGTTTGCTTTATTTTCTGTGTTGAGATTACTCATGGTGGTTTTGTAGCTTTCTGTCTATGATAGGCCTGTTGAGATAACAGCTATTACTGTCTCATTTTCTTGCTGCTATACCTTCATGCATGTCAGTGCTATTTTAAAAAAAAAACAAATAAGGGGATAAGCCATAACAAATAATTGATACATCAAGTTGTGCGTTCTGTATGAATATAACATGATCAGTTTTTATGGAATATCGTCGTTTATTTTAATACGACATATCTATAAATAACCACTTTTCAAAGTCGGGTTTAAAGACACAAGTAGGTCAAATAGTCTTATATACACAGATTAAACAGCCATTCTATAATCATAACACACAGTAGCATAGATTGTCTAATGTATGAAAAGCACTAAACATTTAAACAAATTTCAAGACTGAAACTGGATAAATACTAACAGCAAATAATTTAACTATACGACAGTCTGTAGAGAGAAAGGTTGTACACTATTAGGCAGACGCCAATTTTGATTAAACTTTTGAAACAAATACACAATTTAGAAATCTAGGATTTTCAAAACAAAAGAATCACGACTTCAGGCGGTCTTATACATTTTTGTGCACAAATACCGTGTGATTTATGCTGTACAGGTAGTTGTACCTTTATTCAGTTGGTGCCTATATGAATCAAATCCGAAAACGTTTTTGGTATTTTTAATTAAAAAAAAAAAGCTTAAAATTATACATTCTTTGAACATTATCATCGCATGCCAATCGAACGCGATCTATGGTCTATAGCTGTATTCAAAATTAATGTCTTTTTGTTATGAGTTTCAGCGTAAGCATACCCAATCAATAATTTTTGTCTCTTTTTCGAACGAAATAATGTGACAATTATATAAGATCTTGTGCCTAATAAAGTTCAATTCTTTGAAGTCTTGCTTTTGATAATGATGTGATTGACATAAATTTGCGATAGGTTGAGCAATTTAATTAGAGCAGTAAGTACTTATATTTAAGCGATTGCAATTAAGTGTTCATTCCACCCAGGCGATTTGACACATTATATAATCGATTTCAATCAAAATGTAGGTATGTCAACAAAGAGAAAGTTAAAAATTGGGTCTCTTTACTCAAAATGCTATATAGAATATCAAGAGAGTATGAGATCAAAACATGTTGAAATGGTAAAACTTCCAGCGGTGTTTTTTTTATCTTTTTAATAAATATTCCCCCTTCCAGAATATTAAAACGTAAACAAGCATACAGTATTCAGATACCATTAATATTAAATATTAAATATTGCTATTACTGTTAAATAAAATAGCCTATTAGAAAGAAAACTGACACAAAGTCACCAAAGAAGACGGGTCTCGACAATGGAATGTTAATGGGCGATATGTTATTGAAACTCTTGTTTGTGATCTTGCTGCATATTTGTCAGGTCAATGGATATACACTTTTATACCACAGACTTACACATTTTAAGTTGCGACGTTGACTAAAAGAAACGAATATATGATAACAAAATCGAAATCAAAAGACAAAGCCACTGTTAAGTGCAGCAAAATATAAATGCCAAATCAGCTGAATGATATTGAAATATATTGGTCCTAAAAAAAATCATTGAGTACCAACGTGATAACATCGTCGCTTTATGAACCAAGCAATTTCTCCCTCGAAGTGAAAATCTCTACCATTTTCATGATGCGTAAGAATTAATCCGGTATTGATGGACTACATCTGTGGGTCATGTGATTTCAGCCGAAATAGATGACGTCACTATTTTAAGCATACTAAACGGTTATCACTCTATGTTGGAGACGGTAGATGATCCTTACTTTATATGTGCCTTTCATGTTGCGTTTGTTATTACACAGTACTCGGCCGAGCATTTACGAGTATACTTTCTTTAAAAGCATTTTTAAAGTATATTATGTTTTCTAGTCCGTGTCGTATGCTTACCAATTAAAATTCAAATTGCCAACTGCTGGGTGGTCTTTATCCCAAGCTTGCTCTTTCAAGTGTTCAAGTTAGCCAGCTGGTAACTAATAGTCACCAGAGCCTTATTTTCATCTAACGCACGCTATCTTTTCTCAGATCCACTTTTAGAATAGAAAACCAGGTCTAAATCTCCTCATTCCTTCTTGAATCAATGTTTTCGCCCTATGCTAGTGTCGTTGTTATTGGATTTGTCGACTGAGTACGTCACTTTTTTTTAGAGCGCTACTGAATAAGGAAGAATGGCGTGCGACTTCGTGGACAGAATTAAAAAGTGACATCTCTTAAATCTAAACTGAAAAATATGAACGTCGTTTTAACGTAGCATCTTAATTATTTCAGAAAACTTTTAATGTAAGATTTTTAAAACAAATCAATTTCGTCTTCCACCCTTTAGCTACATGGGAAGAACTGTTGTCGAATTATTGAAATCATTGTGAAATCACGTGTCTTAATTCCTAATCCCTACGAACAACACAATTAACAATGAAACTTTGTATATATTTACACTAACTAAAGCACACACCTCACTGAATTTTCCATGTAAATAATCCTGAAATTGTTGAGTTAAACACGTCCAGCGTTCTCGAAACGGCAAATAATTGGATCTCATTTTTCATACAGTTTTACTTAAAACGCAATTATCCATTCAGCATGAATCGGCTTGATTACTGAGATTTCAAATTCCGCTAATATGGTACACTGATCTTTAACAATGAAGTCTTCCTTTTCAGCATATTAGTTATGGAAACATGATATCAATTATTCTTTGCATTCTAAAAATCTTGTAATTGAATTTAGTTTACGCATGAGGAACTCTAAAAACAAGGAGTGATTCCATTGCTTGTCAGTTTAGAACACGAGGCAGTCCCAAACAAAATTAGTGATTCCATTGTTTCTAAACTGAGTTGGCATCTTTGTGCTTTGACTGGCTATGATTACATCAGATACTGACACTGTTTGCTGACCAGAATATGTTGTTTTTTAATCAACAAAGGGTTTGGAGGTAATGTGTTGTTGATTATATAAATATAACATTGTTTAGTAGATATCATGGATTATACAAAAGGTGTAAAAAGACAAAATAGTATATCGTTATGAAGCATGGAAATTGTCCGCTTCCACAAATAACACATCGTTGATTCTATTCTATTCTATTCTATTCTATTCTATTCTATTCTATTCTATTCTATTCTATTCTATTCTATTCTATTCTATTCTATTCATTACTGCAGTAAAAAAAATTGTAAAGATGTTTGAGAAGTTTGGAGTTATTGAATGCAAATAAGGTTTTTAAATTTATAATAGAACGGTTTTAGAAAAATACCTCACATATCATTTTTATCACAATGATTAGATTTTGTTCCAACGACCGGACACAGGGGGCATATCTGATTAAACGACATATCCAAGTAGTAATAAGTGTTTTTCGATATTTAGGTCTTCCTGAAAACATAATTTATAGAGGATACTAGACAGGTGTTATGTATATTTAATTTAATTACTTGTTCATTAGTTTTTTTTTTATTTATAAAAAAATACAATTTCATTACATACTTTTGTAATGTAACACTGTATGCTTGACTTGACCTTGTAAAAAAATGTAATCATTTCATCTAGACCTAATTAACTTTTCTGTATTTTTATTTTATATAAGCAACAACCAGTAGCTCATTCACTATTCGCATGAACTTAATATCCGAATATTTATACAAGTGGAGTAGAAGAGGTAAATATGTTTATTTGCGTCAGGGTTTTGGAGTTTCCGAAGTTTATTGTATAGGATCATTAAAGCATTCTACACGGATATTTTCCATCAGGTAATGCTTTATTTATTATAGAAAATTATAACTGTGACCGGTTGTCATGTAGAGAACTATACATATTGTAACTGTGAGGATTTTACTATTCGCGCTTTAACGTCTAGTGCCTTCAAGATCTATTATGTTCTAACCATTTTGGGCTGAATTTTATTTTCTTTAAATTAGTAACTTCAGGTAATCATATTCTCTGAAAATACAAACGTGATCTGATAACATTTGTGGATAAATATTTTAACTGGAATTTATTCTAGTGAAACCTCCAATTATATGACTGTGCTTCAGCAAAAGATTGTGGACACGTCATCGCCTTCAGCGTTGGATCTCTTTGGGACTTTTTCTACGTTTTCTTTAGGACTTTAAATTATTAGGACTTGTGTCTTTAATTCTTGGATTATTTTGGGATTTAATTCGAAATACCATAAGTTCTTCTTTTCTCATTTGCACTTGTAGTTTGGGAAATAATTTTTTTTAAAAACAATTTACAAAGCTTGTTGTCTTCCATTCGTTTCTGTTACTTAACTAAAGAGCGTAGACTCGTAACAAAAATTTGGGCCCTTATCCGTGAGAACTAAAAAGTTCAGAAAAACTTTCAAATTTAAATTTCCATACCTTCTAAACTTTTAAAATCCGAAGTATTATTTCACATTTAGAAAGATATAGTGAAATCATCATGCGTTTTACAACGTCATCTAAAGTGCAGTTCTTTATTTCAAATCCTACACAGGAGCGGTTAGACTGGTCTTTCTGCTTAAAACGTTTCGTTAAGGAAGGAAGAAATAAAAATAGTTTTGTCCAATATTTGGCGGAAAAGAATCTTTTTAATTAAAGTGCTTTGGATTCGATTAGACTTTAGCATGAAAGTAAGGTAACTAAAATCAGATACAGAGATAGAGAAAATACTAAGTCCAAATCAGACTTTAGCATAGTAATTAAAATCAGATACACAGGAAAGATAGAGAAAATGCTAAAGAAAACGAAAATAATGCGAATGTAAATGCTTAAAGAAAAGGAAGACAGAGAATTGCAGAGAGAAAGAGAAAAGGAAAGAAAGGAATATCCATTTAGATTAAAGAATTACAGCTGACAAGTGAAAAGCATGTTCTCACTTTAAATATAAATTCAAGTTCTGATGTTACCAAGAATATTAGGTTAGTGCCCTCTTATAGACATAAAGAAGTAGATTGATATGTTTCCTCATTTTGAAAAATTGCTGAAAATTCGAATAGGCCAAAAGAGCATTTGACTCTGCCATTGCAGAGTGACTCTTGTGGCAACGTTCGAGACATCTACACTTCCTGTCAGTACAACAAAGTGGTGACTATCATATGTTTAAAGAATGCATCTTAAAGGGTTACAAGTTAGTCATTGAGGATTATCAGCAACTATTCAGGAACTACAGCAACGCTAGACAAACTAATGTCAAAATTGCAAGAGAAAAAGGCCAGTTAGTTGATGGGTGGTACTAGCCTAGCAAGGTGATCAATATGACAAAAACCTAAAACAACTCGGATTACTTGACGAGTTAAAGAAATGTGTCCGTAGTAAGGTTGAGGATTATCTTGATGAGCATAAACTGGAAACCTTAGAAAGTGCTACTCGTATTGCTGACTAGTATCCCCTAGCTCATAAGGTTTATTTTGTTTGGAAGTCTTCCACTCAGCAGTCTTCTGTTTAGAATAGTATCCCAGCCCATCCAAATTTCAGACTGGCACAACTTCAAGTTTTTGATAAGATCAGAAGTCCTTCCATCTTCATACGTGTACATATGGCAAGAAGAAAGGACACGCAATTGCTGATTGCCACAAATTGCACAATAATCATTATAATCAAGAGAGACCTATTCCAATTGCTCTAATTTCTAAAAGGCTAAGGTTATGATCGTGTATTGAAAGAAACATATTTGTTAGGTCTAAAAAAACCTGTGTCATTCAATAAAGGAGAATTATGAACCATTCATGTCGAAGGGTTCTATAAATCTCATTGTTGATTCGGCCAGTCCTATCCTTGTTACAAATTTGAGGGACACAGAGCTTCTCGGGGTCTTTCATCATCAGGTACTTTACCGTATTCTAAGAAGTCTTTTTTTCAATGACAGTGTTTTATTCGGGAAGTAGACTGCGCCATTGTTAATGTTATTCTTCATTGTGTATATTTACCATCAGACGTAGTCTCAGGACCTGGGCTTAAGAATCTGTCACAATCGGAACAGTGTGTTTTGTTTTTTTTTTGCTACAAGGCAATGACCTAACAGTAAATAGCTTTGGAGTTAATTCACTGTAACTGACAACCCTTATTTGGATCAGAAAGTCGACCCAATTGAAACGAAATCCCTGATTTATACCCTGCTTGTGCAGTTGCTAGAGCTGTGGTAAATACAACTCTTGCGAATGATGTTGATCAGGAAAGAATTCCTTTAGCTGACACATGTATTGGTCAGGCTTTGGATGAGGTCAGCTTCACTCCTTGTATAAATCAATCAAAGAGTACTGATCACAATGATCCTCTTTTAACTACTCTTACTCTTTGTTCTAATCAGAGTGACAAACGTCAATCACTTGTCGTCGACAAGGAAAAAGACCACTGAGATCTTTGTGTGTTTCAATAAGCCAGTAGCGAAACTAAAGCAACATAAGTACGTGTTTGTTGTTTAATTCAAAATGGGGTTTTTGTGAGAATGTATTCTGGTTACGAGTGTTCAATGAACTATCAAATCGTAGTTCTAAAATCATAGACAGGAACTTGTTAGTCAGGCCTATTACAAACGGTTGGCTAGTTATTTAAGGACTAATAAGAATTATCACAAGATCTTGAATCGCTTCGATTCACCAAACAATACATCTGTATTTGATGAACCATTTAGTAAAATATTGTTAGACTGTGTCGTCACTAACCTTAGACCAAGTCAGGTAACCAATACTTGTTGATCATAATATGCGTGTAAACAAGGTTCCCCGAGGCTATTCCTTTGAGAACTATTGCAACTAAAACACTAGACAATCTTTGATAAAGGCTTTTACTCTATTTGGCCTAACCAGATCTGTCAAATATGATCAAGGGTCAAATTGGATATTTGTGTTTTCCAGCATGTTATGTGAGAATTAAGTTTTGTGCCTATGATCATGAGAGCCAACGGGATTTAAAAAGATTCCATCAATTGTTTAATATTACGATTAGGTCATATTATTGTGATACGCGTAAAGATTGGGATGAAGTCATTCAGTCACTATTGTTAACAGTTAAGGGAATCAGTTTAAGAATCTATAGGAATCAGTCCATTTGAACTAGTATATGGATATACTGCGCTTGTACCACTGAAGTTCTTTAACAATAAATTCTCTCTAATGTAGATACCAAACTTAATTTTCTTTTAATCTAATTGTAACTATAAATTGTCAAAGGCTGGTAAGATTGCAAGAACTAATCTGCACTCTACTCAGTCAAAACTTAAATTAAGGCATGACACAAATGCAAAGAAAAGCCGTTGCAGCCTGGGGATAAGGTCCTGGCTCTCTTGCCCATACCATAAAACCCCTTTCAGGACAAGTATTATAGTATTTACACAGTTGCAAATAAAGTAAATTATTTAAATTATTTAATAAATGCTATTGGGAGGCGAAAACAAAAACAACTTTGAGACTTAAATATGTTAAAGAAGTCTTGTGAGAGAGATAGACAGGTTAAATACGATATTACTTTAGTTGAACCATTCCCACTCAGTCAGAATTTCAAGGAAGCAATTCAATCGGACTCTGCTGATTTTGGAGTAAGAAACCGAATGTCACACATTATGAATAATCTGGACCAGAAACCTTCGCATTTTCAACAAGAAAAGAATGAACTAAAACAGATGTTACTCAAATATGAGCACTTATTTCCAGATGGTCTTACTAGAACAAATACAATCTACCATAACGTTGAATGTATAAATTCCACACATGTGAAACACCACTTGTAAAGGATCAACCCGCTCGTTTACTTGATTGAGAAAGAAATTCAGTATTTGTGGAGAATGATTCCATTGAGCACAGTCAGAGTTACAGGAGTCATCGTATATACTTGTTCCAAAACCAAATAATACTTACCTCATGTGCAATGATTATTGGCAGTTGAACTGTATAACTAAAATAGATTTATTTCTGTTGCCAAGAATCGATGACTGCATTGATAAAATTGGAAATGCAAAATATGTCACAAACGTTTGACCTTCTGAAAGAATTTTGGCGAATTCTACTGACAAAGGAAATCAGCATTTGTGACTCCAGATGGACTTTATTAATATATATCGCTTGGGATGAAAGGCTCGCCTAGTACTTTGAAACGTTTAATGAACTGGTCTAGATAATTGTGATGTTTACATCGATGATGTCTTCATCTACTACGACACACAGAAAGATCATTTAACGACATTTAGACAATTCTTTGACAGACTAACTGACGAAATTTGACAATATAGTTAGCTAAAATTTTAATTTTGCCATGCTTATGTATCATTTCTATGACATATCGAGGAACATGGGCTAGTTAAATCTAAAATGCTCAGGTCAAGGCTATTTCTGAATTCCATAGGACCATCAGTACAAAATCAACTGATGCGACGTTTTGGTATGCTGGATATCATTGGAAATTGTGTTCCTATTTTTCCATAAATACTAGACCCTGAAAAGTTTTTGAACAAGAAAACCATGTTTCATTGGTCTGAGAAATGTCAGGAGGCTTTTGATAAGTTATGCCATACTTAACAGTGCACCAGTTCTTACAGCTTCAAATTTCAATAAATCGTTAAATTGTTTGTTAATGCAAGTGCTGTTCGGGTTGGAGATTCATGCAAGAAGATATTTAAAAAAAACCGGCGTAGATCATCCAGTGTGCTTTCTTCCTAAGAAATTAAATACGCACCAGAGAAATTATTCTACAAACGAGAAGGCATGTTTGGCTTTGATATTGGCATTACAATACTTTGAAGTTTACCCTAGTTAAGCTCCTTCTCTGATAAATCTATTTAGTGATCTCAATCCATTACTTTCAGCAGCAAAATAAAACCAAAACATCAGAGATTATTTAGGTTTAATTTGCTATTGCAGAAATATGGTATTGATATCAGGCGCGTTAAGGGAAAATATGATTCAATAGAAGTTGCACCTCCTCGTGTATACAAAAATATTGTTTTATATATTTTGTGTCATTCATAAGAATTAATCTTATGTTATTTTTAACCACATGTATATTGACTTATAATAAAAAGAAATTTCTACTGCGCAAATCTTTTTGTATGTCTAATGAGGGGAATTATTATAAATATTTAATTTGTTTATTATTTTAATTGTTGCTACATGCTATTCTTTACACGTCGAATGATGACATTGTCCGAATATATGGGGATCTCTGATGACTTTTATCACTATTTAGTCACTGTCTTAAAACCATGGCATCTGAAAGTACAGATGGTGTTTAGAAAGTATTTAGGGAAGATCTCATGCACATGTACTTTAATAAACAAGTATCTGAGTTGTACTAGCTGAACTCTTAGGGCACAAGTCGTGCGCTCTTCAAGAGGATGCCGCTCCTCCTCTTGGGACGCCCATAACCTTAGTGACACACTATTAATCATACATTGATAGTGCAACAACAACTTTGAGGCTCTCCATCCCTCGACCTCGCCCATAACCTTAGTCACAATCTATTAATCATACATGGGTAGTGCAAAAACGATATATCAAGTTTTTATTATGATTATTGCAGGAACGATACAGATATGATATTTGTCTTATTACTTAGTTATTTAAATTATGAAAAAGTTTCTAATAGTTTCTAAACTGATGGTTACGTTTAAGTTCATATTTAGCAAACTGACTTACAAATGTATGAGACAGTGATAAATCGCAATGCAATGTTGTATATCGATTAATACCTCTGAAACAAATCATTTTAATCAAAGCAGCTATATTTTCCTTAATTCTGAATGTTTGTATTTGTCAGTGGTTCATGATTGTGTAGCTTCTTTTTTATGCCATATGTATTGGTACGTGCTTAGGCTCGAATAAGCAGCAACACAGAAAGAGTGAAAACTAACAAGCTTGTAAAACATTAACAATAGATTAATTAAGTACAAATGTTTTATAAGAGAACATAAATAAACTTGCAGTTTTAGAGAATCAAGTCCCAAAATAATCCAATATAGAATTCACAAAAATAATCAACTAACAGAATCGCAAGAGTACTAATAAATAAATGTCCTAAGAGTTCCCGGTTCGAATCTTGACGATGTAATCCAATATGGACGACGATGTCACATGATTAAGTCAGTTCTTGTTTCTATAATAATCCAAATGAAAAATCTATGAGCACATGTTCTTTTCCAGATAAATTAATAATTCCTCTTGATCCAACGAATTGACACAATTTCCAATATAACTCAAAACATTTAATTTAAAGCCCAGAGATTCTACTGAATTGTTCTCTCCCAAACAATAATTTAAATACCTGTTTTTACGCAAACAAGGGATCACGTGATTTTCCAGAAGGTCACAGAAAGAACGTACGATCATAAAAACACGTACGATTAGATTGACGCAGAATAAAAATCATCCACCTCTCACCCCCAGGAACTAAAAGTTAAAAGATGTCCTTGGATTTAGCCAATCGTTTTAGAAGCTAGTTGACACTCTCTGAAGCAGGGTCAGAAATGAGGTCAACCCTGTTGTTTACAAATAGAGTCTAGGTCAGCTTGAATTTTCCAGAATAGATACCTCCCAATTAATGAATTTTAAACCCAAAATGACAAATTTGGATCTGACATTTAAAAATAAATGATTTAAATCAAATATACGTAACAGTATCTTCGTTTTTTTTTTAAATACAATGTGTAAATTATCAAATGATATAATTTAGAAAGTTATTACAGTAGGGCGAGTGTCACATTTACGATTATTATCTAAATTTTTAACTACCTTATGGGATGATTTTACACTCAATTCTGAGGGTTAGATCGAAAACTCATCTTCCTGTTACATAATAAAATTTTCAAACTAAAAAAAGTTAAAAAGGTTACCCAACAAGAAATTGGACCATTTTCCAGTTATTCTAAACCATTATAAAATATTATATTTGTGTATGTTAGACATATTTAATTTTGATCATAAATTTGTAGCTTTATTATTATCTTCTTTACAATATTTTTTGTTTTTAGGGTGGAAACATTAAGCAATATATTCTCCATTGAGAATATTTCATTGCCATTGGTTGAGAGAAAGTGAAACCTCTGTGTACCTTCTTGGCCAATATCTGGTTTGTGTACATACTTTATACATTGAATTATGCTAAGATAAATATAGGTATCAGGAGACGATATAATGGATGCAAAGATTAGGCTATGGTATTTAATTATGGCATTATGCAAGCATTTTTAGTGCACGCTATGTATTTTTTTTAGCACGATTTGATTGATGTTTGGCCTATAACATTATTACATGTTCAACCTTGCAAATTTATAGCAGTTTTCGGGGGTGGGGAATGATGAATGCGCACGGGGTTGTTTTGTTTCAAATTGGGTACTGTCATTACGTTTTAAGAAAACTTTAAAATTGGCCCCATACCTCTTTCTCACTATCTCATACATTTGTATGTCAGGGTAATGCCATAATTAAATACCATAGCCTAATCTTTGCATCCATTATATCGTCTCCTGATACCTCTATTTATCTTAGCATAATTCAATGTATAAAGTATGTATAAAAGCCAGATTTTGGCCAAGAAGGTACACAGAGGATTCACTTTCTCTCTCTTGCACAAAATTGTGGACCAGGGGTTAGTTCGTAGAGCGATTTATTTAAAATATAAATGGATTACTCGTAGTTGTATTAGTAAAGCGATGCAATTCCTGGCAATTATTGATCTCAATCTATCGCTTGAGAGTCATTTTAGTTTTGCATAGTAAACTGAAAGTGGGTTCGTGGTCTACTATTTCTCTTAAAGCAAGGCACACATTACATCTGTTTGATTCCTCTCCATACATTTATCTTACCATATTAAAAAGAATCATCACCCCTTCAGGTTTTTGTATGTAACGGTTTTGACAGTTGTGTGAATTACGGCACTATTTAATGGAAGCAATCTGACAAAGAAATAAGTATTCCAATTAAACATACACTGTTGAACAGACCTTTAAGTTACATTGCTCTCAGGTAAAAAAGAGGAGTTCAATCCAATACCAGTTAAATTTAGCGTTGCGGAGTATTGCGTTTACACTTTTTGTGCTTACCATACAATGCAAAGATAATCGTCATTATTATAAAGAAAAATATATAAGAATTGTTGTGCTGTTTTTTTCTGTATGTACTTAGTGCCATTTTTTATCTTTCTTATTTAACTTGGAGCATATACGTGTGAATATATCTAGCATACACCAGTTAGATAAATAATTTTGTGATAGTTCTAACAGAGCCTTGCATGTTGAGATTCACAACTCTGATAGTATATACTATATATAATTGGATAGTTTTATTCTTTAAATAGCAGTTAGTTTAGTGTAAACTTAGTTTAACCTTCAATTTTTATTTTCTTTGTTTTTTTTATATATGTTATTGTGACTATCTTTCTTCTTTTGACTATTTTGTTATTTTGACTATCTTCGTTATTTTGACTATCTGTTATATTGAGTATCGTTTTTGTCTATCTTTGTTATTTGACTGCATTTCTTCTTTTGACTATCTTTGTTATTTTGACTTTCTTATTTCGTCTATCTTTCTTAATTTGACTATCTTTGTTATTTTGAGTATGATATTTTGACTATCTTTATTTTCTGGATTATCTTTGTTTTTTTTTACTATCTTTGATATTTTGACTATATTATTTTGACTATCTTATCGTGACTATGTTTATTTTTTGACTATATTCTTTATCGTGACTATCTTTATTATTTTGACTATCTTCTTTATCGTGACTATCTTTATTATTTTGACTATCTTCTTTATCGTGACTATATTTTTTGACTATCTTCTTTATCGTGACTATCTTTATTATTTTGACTATCTTCTTTATCGTGACTATCTTTATTATTTTGACTATCTTCTTTATCGTGACTATATTTTTTGACTATCTTCTTTATCGTGACTATCTTTATATTTTTTACTATCTTCTTTATCGTGACTATCTTCTTTATCGTGACTATCTTTATTATTTTGACTATCTTTATTATTTAGACTATCTTTCTTATTTTGACTATATTCGTAAAACGAATAAATCATATCAAACGTATTGATGTTTCTATTGTTGTTGTAGTTTTTTTCAAAATTGGGAGCGGGGGGGGGGGGAGGGGGGGGGAGAAGGTGCAGAAAAATCGTTTGATGTTCCTGTTCTCTTGTGAATATAACATATTGATAATTCTATTAACTGGATCAAACTATGTAGATCTACCATGTGCAACTAAACTATATTTTTAATATACGATACACACTATTAATAATGATTTTAAGTCAAGTGTACCGTAATACAAATAGCTAATACACATTAAGAGATTCAATTAAGATATGTAGTAAATCTACAATTATCAGTTCTTTGTGAGAAGTGTGTTTGTAATACATTATCGCATTATTATGTTTTCTCATTTCCGATTTCGTCGCTATACATGTTCCACTCTATCTTGTTGGATTTTACAGATGTATAAAAATCGAATTGCTTTCATATTATCCCGTATGATAAAATTGAACTAGTGACGGTGCTCAATATTTAAATTTGTAGTCAATATTTAAATTGGGAGAGGAGATGGCAGTCGAGGTGGGACATGAGAGTAAAAACATATTTAGATATATTTTATACAATAAAGTGGTTTATTCATAAGCACTTTCAATATTCATGGGAAAATTAAGATTATGTTGTCTTGCTGACATTCCTTTAGATCTTGACTTTGATAAATGTTTACTTACACTGGTATATATATATATATATATATATATATATATATATATATCTTGAAACGGTATAACATACTAACAAATAAATACATGTATTATAACTGATAATGGATCTTCAAGGAGTGTATGGATATGAAAACTGAACCGTCAGATATGTCTTAAGACCTACATACGTGCAACCCTCAAAGTAATCTCCATGCACATGTGCATGTCTGCTAATTTAATTATTGAAAGCCATTTGTATTCACATTTTGGTATGTTTTTCACACACTGCCAAACTGTCTGCTACATGTATGCCAGCTTTCTATCCTTGATCAAGACATATGGAGGGTGTGGAAAAGTTTAGGACACGTGCGCCTGACAGGGCCTCAGGTGTGTTGCCAAGGCGTAGACGGATCCCTAGGGTTGTGCTTTGGTAGTGTTCAGCAACTCTTGACAACACTTTGGAAGCATACAAATATTAAGGGACACAAGCTACCTCTTTGATAATTGCAGCCTGCGTCTGTTTTTGATTATCTGTCAGCCAATGCAGGAACCCGTTTACACAAACCTGTCGACGTTGCAAATGATGTCAAGTAACTTATTGAAACTATAGTATTAAAAACTTCTACTGTATACAAAATATCTTTACCAATTTCTCACTTCACAACATCATTTTCTCTATTCCCCATTCACACACAGCAGTCTTGAAGGATGTGGACCATTTCCCTTAGACTAACAAATATCTTTGATACTTTCCCAGAACTGTGAGAGAATTACACATGTAGACTTTATTCGAGTAAGCCTTGATCTACGTCTGAGTGTAATAAGATTTTCAACATTCGGTTTGCTTTATATGCTGTATTTACTCTTATTACATCACACACGTATGTACAATGTGTGTTCAATGTGCAGGTGCATCTCTTATGTCAGAATGTCATTTAGCATGTCGAAAAAATAATCAGAACCTTGTACATAACATACATACATACATACATACATACATACATACATACATACATACATACATACATACATACATACATGCATGCATGCATGCATGCATGCATGCAGGCAGGCAGGCAGGCAGGCAGGCAGGCAGGCAGGCAGGCAGGCATACGCACGCACACACACACAAACTTACAACGTAGACATATAGAAAAGATAATACAAATTTTGCAAATACTTAAAAAAAATACTTTACCGATATCTTAATCAACTGACACAAATAATGCCGAACGCGTTTTTATCTTTTTAAAAATTTGGGTGACTTGTGTATTGGACCGAAATTTACTATTACAACACATAAACCTTTCTTATTAATGTTTCGGTAATAGCAGAAGCAAATTTCGCTTCATAGCTGTATGCATGAATATGGACTAGTGGGGCTACTATCAACTACATTTATTTTTCAAGTTATTTATCTATCATATTATTTGAGATATGTATTCAGATACCTATGTATATGATATAACATTTGAAAAAGTAGTTATTTCCTCGCTTGTACGACTTTTTTCCCAACCCGTTGAAAGAGTTACATAAGAACACTTCTTGTTATCGTCAACAGCTGTATGAAGTCTTCAGTATATTATCTCATCAGTAATTGATGCGTTTCACTTAAATACATACATCTTAAGAGACTAAATGACGCGATCCGCTAATGACATTTCATTATATTTTCATGCATACACATAAATGACATTCTGCTGTTGCCGTGGCGCTATATTATGTTCTACACTCCACAGGTTTACTATTTTGGATAAGCCATTTAAATCTATATCTGATATGTTGGCAAATGCTCTTCAGTAATCTCTTGAATGTAGATATTGTAATTGTATTATACAACTGAGAAACCATATTGAATTGTTAAGATAGAGCCGATTAATGTTTTCATTTCTGTGCATTGTATGTCTTCGCGAATGGATACATCCACGTTTGCGCAGTTGCTAGTAGTTGCACTGATACGTATTTCAGCGAGTTAGACATTGGGTTTTATTTCAGCGAGTTAGACATTGGGTTTTATTTCAGCGAGTTAGACATTGGGTTTTAAGTACGATATTTAGAATGAGAGTTTGTCTTCTGTAGTTTTTATAATTCAGACTCATTTTTTTGAGACTACATTCACTTAAGTAAATATTTAATTCAAGTTTTCTTGATGGTAATGAATGATCTGACAATTTTACGACGTATCTATGCTATCCGACTCTTAGTATGTAACGAGTTTTGGTCTTATTATAATTAGTAACATTGCGAAATCGAACATATACTGACTCTACTCAAGTTATACAGTTTCCTTGGAGTAAATAGTTCAGTTCTATGACTGACGGTTAAGAAACACTACTTTTGTCCAAAGCTACAGAGATAGTCATGGTTATTAATTTGATTCATTTCAAAAGATATAAGAATTCTTTTGTATAATTAAAGAAAGACAAAGTTGGTTTTTATATTGATCTTTATTATTGTTAAAAATAAACAGTGAACAACGAAAATACTATTGACAGCAGTCATTCTTAAACAGAGCACAGCGTCATATTTGCAAGCAGTGTTTTTAAATATCCCTGCAATAAATTTAGAAGAACTAACTTGCACATCAGCCATATCCAAATTCGGCTAAAATAGTCTTGTTCCTAACCATATGGAAATATTGTATAGACTAATGTTGGTATGTCATGTATTGAAATGGTAGACAACATAGTTTACTTTAAAAGCTTGATTTGTTTGTCACAATGCCAACACATATTGAGAATCTCCGCTTTATGGGTACAAATAGATCTCCCAACTAAATCAGTACAAAATAAATGCCCTTTTGTTAATAAGTATTTGTACCAAAACTGTAAGGTCGTTCTAATGTTAATTGATATATGCTATTTTTCCCATACAGTTATTTAAACGATCCTAACATATTTACAAATAGCGTATTGTAATTAAATATCGATGTAAAAGATATATATTTATATATAAATAAGGTATTTGTTTATGAATGTATGGTAAACATTTAGTTATTCAATGTACTGAGACATGTATTCCAATTTATGCCAGCAATCGGGGATGAGATCAAACAATGAAATCTGATTTGTCGGGACCATAGTGTCATCGTATGTTACAAGTCTAGATTGCCTTTTCTGAAGTTTGTTCTTTGATAGCTGACATTGAAAGGTAATACGTATGTTGTCGCTCACTTGTTACATACGACACTGGATTTTGCTCTTTTTGCGGGAAGTCGTGAGTTTGATCCCTGGCCGAGTCATACCAAAGAATTACACAAATGGTACTATCCGCTGCCTCGCTAGGTGCTCAAAATTAAGAGGCTAGTGTTAGGGCTGGTCGGCCTGGTGTCCGGATAATGTAACTGGGTGGAACATCATGCTACGCCTGCAGCATGATGACCCAGTGCTAGACATCACTATAAACTGCCACACTGCAGACATTGTGGCGATATAACCGAAATAGTGTTCAAGCTACGTTTAAAATCCAAATCACACACACATACACACACACACACACACACACACACACACACACAAATCACACACGTTTATATTTAAAACTATTGCAACTGTGCAGTCGGTCATCGATTCAGTTCTGGACACCTTTACTAAATATGAATATTAAAACCACAGATATATATCGTCTTAGTTGAACGGTCCCCAATTGTAATGTTCAAAAGCATGTGCTTTTCGTACCTGCATGAGGTTATTCATTCATTTAGTTCAACCAATTTTGTAGCAAACGAAGGTGAATTATTGATTTATCTGCATGATTTATATAGATTTGAAAGAGAAAAAAAATACGAACAACAATGTAGGTTCAGTTACATTTGTATTAACTGAAATTATTGCATGTTCAAACATTTTGAAATGACATATAGCATCAGAATATATTTATCAGCTGTAAAATATTATTGGTGACCGGTTCCAGTTCAAACATGCAACAATTAACAGTAAATTATATTTCCAAACCAAGGTACATCTCGTCCTGAATCGTTATTTTACCCTCAAGACTGCGTTAAAAAGTCCTCACAAAATACCATGTGCGCAATCATATGTGTTGCCCTTAAACAAAACCCGATTCAATAGCGTGTTGATGAACAAATTTATACTAAATCGATTTGAACATGGGATGTAATAAAATACCAAAATAGGAATGTCTCTTAAATTTTAAGAATAGGTTTATTGTGACACCTACAAACAGTCGAACTAAAATGCAAATGCCACTATTGAGAAAGTTGGTGCGACAAAATTTATATTTATCACACTGCGTGATGAGAAGCGATATTAACTGAATTAAATACGGTATCAGTCGTCGAAAACAAAACTGCTCGCTAAATCGCACCCTTCTTCAATAAGACATATGATTGCATGACAAAATACTGTTTTGTGTAATTGCTCCAAAGAAATTTCTTTAGAATTTAGTTTGAAAAGTAGATAATAATGACTGAACACAAAATAGCGGCCGAACTGATGATTTTGGCATATTGATATATTAAAAACGGAGCTGCCAGTTATTGAACTCATTGGGTATTTGCATAAACAAAACGTAGCAATACAATAGCTAAAATAACGGTGGTTTTGAGACAATATTCAGAGCTTGCAATATCCGGTCTGCAATGACTGTACCTATGCAAGATACAACTATAGGTAAGATACTAGATACAACTATAGGTAAGATACTAGATACAGCTATAGGTAAGATACTAGATACAGCTATAGGTAAGATACTAGATACAACTATAGGTAAGATACTAGATACAACTATAGGTAAGATACTAGATACAGCTATAGGTAAGATACTAGATACAGCTATAGGTAAGATACTAGATACAACTATAGGTAAGATACTAGATACAACTATAGGTAAGATACAACTATAGGTAAGATACAACTATAGGTAAGATACAACTATATGTAAGATACTAGATACAACTATAGGTAAGATACTAGATACAGCTATAGGTAAGATCCTAGATACAACTATAGGTAAGATACAACTATAGGTAAGATACTGGATACAACTATAGGTAAGATCCTATATACAACTATAGGTAAGATACTAGATACAACTATAGGTAAGATACAACTATAGGTAAGATACTAGATACAACTATAGGTAAGATCCTAGATACAACTATAGGTAAGATCCTAGATACAACTAATGGTAAGATACAACTATATGTAAGATGCTAGATACAGCAATAGGTAAGATACTAGATACAGCTATAGGTAAGATACTAGATACAACTATAGGTAAGATACTAGATACAACTATAGGTAAGATACAACTATAGGTAAGATACTAGATACAACTATAGGTAAGATCCTAGATACAACTATAGGTAAGATCCTAGATACAACTATAGGCAAGATATTAGATACAATTATAGGTAATATACTAGATACAATTATAGATAAGATACTGGATACAACTATAGGTAAGATACTAGATACAACTATAGGTAAGGATTAGTCATCAATCAGTAAGTGTAGCTCATTACGGACAACTTGTTAAAAGTTATTTTCTTCCCTTTTATAGCGTCTATCACATTTCCACTATAATACTAGGATTTTCTTTCCTTTCGATATTTGTCACAACATTGTGAAGTAATTGCTATGAAATCGGACGAAGTACATATTTACTATTTATCTGTAAGACACGTTTAATAGGCCTTAGCTTGTTGTGTATGCAAAACAAATGTTTTTTTCCCCGTTCATCATTGTTTTAAGCAATATATTAAAAGGTACCTGATGTTTGCAATACCTTCTTTGAACGAAACTAATGTTTCCCAAACTAAGGTTAAAGCGATTAATATATAAATTATGCCATTTTTGCATGACGTTCTAAATGACTTATTTTTTGTGCTTGTGGGTTGTAACTGCAACGCATAACGGAAAACGACTTAGGCTGTTCTGGACATGTTCCAACGCGCGACACTTTCATAACAAATCCAACACGCTACCGATTGAGCTACCAAAACTGTCACATTTTAAAGGAGCTAATCATTTTAAAAGCTTTATTTGAAAGCCAAAATAATTAAGTAAACTATATTTCTTGTTCAGCATTTGCGTAGTATATATGAGACAATTTAAAACCATGTCTTTATATGATTTACAAAATCAGTCAAAAAGTGAGGGTGCTTATTGTTTTGAACATGCATCGACAGATATGCAACAGGATATTCAAATTAATATAAGCTTCGATGTTGATTGACATGAAAACTGAAACTCGTTTTGGTTTAGCTAAGCGTTAAATTTATACGCGAGAATTAATGAAAAATATGTAAATACTATTTAAATTAAAATAACGTTGTACTAGACGCTTTATCCTCTGATCCATGAAAATCAGTCGAACACGGCTGTATGAATGGATATATATATATATATATATATATATATATATATATATATATATATATATATATATATATATATATATATTAGACCTAAATGTAATGTTAGAGGTACCGATATCTTAATTTAATATTGTGTCCATCCTTATTTGATTATTTAACAAGAACACAAGAACAGCTCAAACAAATCTCTCTCTCTCTCTCTCTCTCTCTCTCTCTCTCTCTCTCTCTCTCTCTCTCTCTCTCTCTCTCTCTCTCTCTCTTTCTCTCTCTCTCTCTCTCTCTCTCTCTCTCTCTCTCTCTCTCTCACATACACACACACACAAACACACACACACACACACACACACTGAGACAATAAGAAGAAGAGATGGAGATAGTATATATATATATATATATATATATATATATATATATATATATATATATATATATATACTGTATCTGAGTCTTTAATTTAACCATATTCATTCCTAAGCGTATAATAATATACTCATATAACGCATATCTAATGTGTGTGTGTGTGTGTGTGTGTGTGTGTGTGTGTGTGTGTGTGTGTGTGTGTGTGCACCCACATGGGGTGTGAATGATTACAAACAAGTAAACTAAGGCGGTTTGGGGCGTGTACCTTCATACCTGTCTACGAAATACTATTGCGTGATGTATTGAACACACCTATTATTCACATGTTAACTTTTATAAACATCTTTTCAATCCATGAGAATGTACTTAGAAGGTATACATTGTTTTTAATTCTTCGATAAAAACAAGAGCGGGTGTGTACTTGTTACCCATTCAGAAAATACTTCAATACAACATGTTCATCCTTGCCTTTTATGTGTATTTTGACTTTGGTATGTTTCTATTGAAGCCGATGTGTTATGAATGATGATGTTTGTTAAAAACGTTTATAACTTTCACTGGAATCAAGTACTCGACTTCCAAAACAATTCAAAACAGACCCTTATGAACATATTCCATCAAACAGCACATCGACATAACGTATAATTGCTAGGAATCAAGGTTGTTACATTATATGTGTAGTACGCTGAATTGTGGAATTTTAATAATGGAGTCACGTGTATTATATGACATACATAACAAATTATAAGGACCTGCTATCATTGACATACAAATAAATGGTTGTCCGTTGTGACTAATTATAGTCTATGAAATATGTTGCAATCCAAACTTAATCATATTACAACAGAGGTGGCTGATATAATAAGATACTTTTGCATGCTAAGTATTGGTAATGAGTTTGGAAGCTTTACATGTATGTTTGTGGTTCATATTCTTAAATCCGTTTTTGATCGACATTTCAAATAGTCAGGCTTTTTGTTGCATATTTCAATGTTTCAACCAATATCTATGTCGTCTCACACACCAGTATGAGTTCCTCAAATTGCAGACTATTGAACCTTGTATCAAATTAAATCTGTATTAATCTTGAATGACGTATCATTTTAAAATGTTATGTTTGTAACGAAATGTCATGTGATATTTGGCCTTCTTTCTTTTTCAAAGGCAAGGTCGTCGTGTCATTCTTTGCTCTGTAAACTAAAAGCAAAATAATAAATTTATGAATCAATAACATTTTTTGACATATGTAACTAACTGAATTAAAGCAATAAATCTCAAAACTCAACAAATGCTTGTTAAATAACAGTTCCATTATGTGATTGACAGACCCTTCTTTAATCCAAGGTTAGTGAGTCGTGACCATCAAGCGATAAATATCATAAAACATTTCCACATTACACCTTGCATCATCAAAGCTGTAGTTAAAACGTTGGCAGTAAAATTGAATCTATTTAGATACAACAAAGTACTGCATATTTTTAAAAAATGTAATATCCATAAATGTACGATTTAAACTGGAAGAAACTTTTAAGAAGGAAAAATAACAATAAACCTTTACCATGCAAAGTCACCCAATCGAGACATATATGCTAGAAAACAATAAGATGTATATAAGAATTTCCATCAAAGTACTTGGTTCAGTTTTTCTCGATATATTGCACAACATTTTAATAAGCTGCCAAGAAAAAAGTAATTTCCACATTATATATTGAGGGCGCATTTTCCCACACTGACGTTCGCCATGTTTGCGAAAATGATATTCTTCTTTAATTATATATTAGCTTTAAGTCAAAAGTAGCTGTTATATGAACTAATTTGATGTTTCCCGAATGCAAGCACACGTTGATCAAAGCAGTTTTCTGCCAAATCATAATTGGGTAACAGGTAAACACCCGCTCTTGCTTCTGTCGAAATATTGAAAATCATAAATGTATCGATGTCATCTGACTACACCTCTAGTAATTCTAAACATAAAGCAATAATATACAGGTGGCTAATAAGGGCGTTAAATAAATCACGAAATGATATTGCATAATCAGGTGTGATGGCATTTTCCCCAAACCGTTTAACTGTTTAACTGCTAGGACAGCACTCTCCACCAGGCATTTGCGCATGCACGCACCCACGCACACACAGATGCATGTATGTATGTATGTATGAATGTATGTATGTATGTATGTATGTATGTATGTATGTATGTATGTATGTATGTATGTGTGTATGTGTGTGTGTGTGTGTGTGTGTGTGTGTGTGTGTGTGTGTGTATGTATGTATGTATGTATGTATGTATGTATGTATGTATGTATGTATGTATGTATATATATATTAAAATAGCTTCTCGTTATGCATGGTATGTTCATCATCTATACTGTACTAGTGCGTGGTTCATACCCTGTGTAGGCTCGTTTCCTGGTGATCCTTCCTATCACTAAATAAAGCTTCCTTTTTGACATCTAGAAATGTTAACAAATTCTTACTGATCACGCGTGTTTTGATTTGCATATATTCTGTTTTGTTTTTCCGTGTTGAAGACAGATTTCGCACCTCGGCCAGCAGATTACTCAAAATGTTGCCGTCGTAAATTTCTTTGATATTGTTGGATCTCTTGTTAAATGATACCTAAACGCTTTCCTTCATTCTGATTATATACAGGCATGCACTACTACACAGTTATTTTTTTTGGATTGCAAATAGTGTTATAAAGATAAGTGAAATTAAACAAGTTGACCTTTTGATAATCATTAGTGGTATAGTTGTGATACTAAGCGAGCTGTCTATTATATCGTCAGTAGTGTTATAAAGAGATGTGATACCCAACAACTTATTATCTCGATTGTGATTAGTGTTATAAAGAAATGCGATACCCAACAACTTATTATCTCGATTGTGATTAGTGTTACAAAGAGATGTGATACCCAACAACTTATTATCTCGATTGTGATTAGTGTTACAAAGAGATGTGATACCCAACAACTTATTATCTCGATTGTGATTAGTGTTATAAAGAAATGCGATACCCAACAACTTATTATCTCGATTGTGATTAGTGTTACAAAGAGATGTGATACCCAACAACTTATTATCTCGATTGTGATTAGTGTTATAAAGAAATGTGATACCCGACAACATATTATCTCAGTTGTGATTAGTGTTATAAAGAGATGTTAAACCGCCAACTTATTATCTCGATTGTGATTAGTGTTATAAAGAGAGAGTTCATTATTTCACTGAGTTAATATTTGATATATATCATCAAGTGTGGGCTTACTTTTCAAATTTTCGGCTAGAACTATTTTATCACAAGTTGAAGTGTAAAAGTTTCTGTTGTATCCTGCTCGATGATATCAGCTTTTTTAGCATAATTGTCTATGATATATATATATATATATATATATATATATATAATTTACAGAGAATATATCAGTAGCAGCATGATTTTCCTCCCTACATCAAGGTAAACAAAGCACATAAAGATATGAAACGGAAGTATATACACATTTGCTGATTTGAACTCAGTTTTCATGGTAACACTATCAAAGTCTTTTGACAAGACAGTAAAATTTATTCCTGATACTCCTCTCCAATGAATTATAGTAATTATTTCACTTGGAATATCTGGTAGATATACTTTCTTTAATTAATGTAAAAGGTTTCATTCTCACAACGACAATATTTATGTTTTCACCTTATACATCAACCACATGCATGATTCAACACTTTACATCTACAATTATAATCAGACGTTATTAAAGTTTCCTCACAAATGCAATCATAATTATATGGTTCAGTAGTGAACGGTGTACTTGTCTTAATTTAGGAACATGTGTTCTCTTATCACCCGAACATATAAGCTGTTTATGAACAAGAACGTGTTATATAATATTACAAAATCAGGAATCGAATAACACGTCAAAAGTTCTAATTTAACACATGATGGTTCAAACAAGCTCGAGATCCATTCGAACTTCACACAATAATGCTATAAATAATTGATATTTTTATCCGAGAGCCAGCATTATCAGTACGATAACTACTTCCATCTTTCTGGTACTGCACGCGAAACTTTATAATTAGATGGGACTTTTAACTAGTACGTAAGCACTAAAACAGAGTGTTAAAAAAATAATTGATTTTAGCGTTAATCAAGTTAAGATATACAAAGTTAATAATCTTAATATGCATGATTTTTTTCTGATTTCGT